>VZTN01034379.1:18865-36147 GCA_013400515.1 Erpornis zantholeuca | reverse complement strand
CAGGCATTTCAATGGCATACCTTTAACAATATATCCTCTTATTTAATATTCTTAATTTGTCAAAACAATCACACTGGCCCCTCAGCTATACACAACATTATTAACTCGTTACGAACATGTAACAATAGGGCTACAGATCTACTAGGGTGGATTTCTCTGCTTCTAGTATTAACACACTGTGGTTTTTTTCAGTCTATGACCTAATCATCAATACACACTTAAGCCTCCCCTGTGTTATCAATAGCAGCCTGTTACATAAGAACCATATAGTAATTTAGCCTAGAAAAAAAACAATTGCAATTAATTCTGTTTCGTAGGTTTTTTAATGGTGTCTATTCCTGACCTATACAGAAAGAGTAAGATTACAATAATTTATCTGTTTTCAATACAAAATGAATGCCATGATTTTTATGACGCTCCACTGCCTACATTGCAGAATTCTGTGCTAATGACCAGAAAGGCTGCTAAACTGTATTAGCTTTCACTGAAGAAAAAGATCACCTTTTTTAACAAAATCATATAAGTAGTCCTTAGTCTGAACAGTTATTAAGAATGTAATCTGATGTACTCTGGAGCTGAGTTACAACCTATTGATTTACCTTTGAGTGATGAAATAAGAACAGGGCAGTCATTTCCAGTAAGTCTAGTTCTCTTGCAAAGTTCAGGAAGCAGCTTGTTCCACCACAAAGCCTAATGCACAAAACACCATAGCAAAAGTGTCAATCAACAAAGACTGCAATTGAGAGTATGAAAGACCTGCTAAAAATACCCTGAACTAACCTCAGATGTGTACAAATACAGGTCAGTTATTATGAACTCCATAATTAGTTTATAGAATGCTTTAAAATGCAGTGATTTTGCATATGTTGTGTTTTTCAATCTTCAGTGCAATTCTTTCCTGCTCAAAAATCTTTACACAGTGTCCCTCAGACCTCTATAGAAAAAAGTTTAGAAAACAAAAAAAGTCACATAATTAGCAATGCAGTCAGAGAATTTTTTATTTTCTCTCAAAACAGTTCCATGGAAAGTGGTGAATAGCATTGCTGTCTCCTGACCTGACCTGTCTCATTCTGACAGCTTGTGAACAATTTTGTTTATAGGAGTGTTAATCAGAATGGAGAGATGGAAAGGGATTTCTTTCCTCCTTCTTTAAAACTTGGGTAACTATACTCTTTCACCTGTGTTCAGATTCAGTACTATAACCTCACATTCTACTTGAATGTGGAAACAACCACAGAAACTATTTTCAGATGTGAATAAAAAGATCACATCTGGTTCTGAATAGAGTTCTAGTACATCCGTCTGGTAGAGATCACCTTTGCTGACTCTGATCAGTAAAGCTGCATACAATTAACTGAGTAGCAGTCCTGGAACACTAGAATAAAATCAGTTCTAACACTAAAACTGTATAGAGGCCTAATGGGAAAATGGGACATAAGGATATAATCTTTCCACTAGTGTTCCAGTACCATTCTGGTGCTACAAGATCAGAAGATGTCACTAGAACACAGGAAGAACATTATTTAAGTGCAATTTATTCAAAGGACCACATTCTCTTATCAGTTAACTTATCACTAAGATTTCACATTATAAACACTGATAAACAGTTTAGAGCATAGTCAATTAGTGAGAAACTAGGTAGCTTTTCATTTACCGTGGAAAAAGAACATATTACACTCTTTTCTGTGGCACTCTACCATCTGAAAAGACTATGCTTTAAGTTTACTATAATGAATAAAGTAAGTGACAAAAGAAACTGAAAGAAAAAAAATTCCATTACCATTACTGGGGACTGAGTTAAGGAATTTAAATGCCAAGGAAGAGGGTCAATGCAAGCTAAGCAATTTACTGTGTCTGAAAGCTAGGCTACGTGATCCATCCAGAGTCCATCTGTACATACAGCATTTCAGTTAGGGAAAAAACCCCAAATGATAGTGAAAAACTGTAGTGAAAGTAGCGCACCTGATTGTCACCTTTCAGCTCATGCTGAGCGTAGAACACAGCTGCATCAGGACACCTTTGCAGAAGCTGGTCAATGGCTTCCTCATACTTGCCCAGATGGGTATTGCAGAGAACACGGACGGTGAGACCGACATTGTCAGCCTCTGTCAGGGGCTCCAGAACAGGCAGAGCTGAAGCTATATTGATTGACTGACTACATAAAAGAGACTGAAGACATGAAGAAAAATATTGTTTGGATTTAAGACAAACATTGCAAAAAATGCTAACCATAACCTTTGAACAGAAGCCCTTACTTATTGGAATAATTCTGAAATAATACTTCTTTTAATAAATATTGCAGAAAACTGAGAAAACAAGTTTAGAGTGGATGCAAATGTAAATATGGTTAACAACAGAACTCCTCAGTATTTTTTTGTTCCATCATTTCAGCTGACCGTTTATTTTGACTTGGATAACTTAGGGGGGAAGAAGGAGGACAGTCTGCTGGAGAAAGTTGCTTATATACACAGAAACATTTGGAGAATGCATGTAAGATGGAAGCAGTAAGACAGAGTACCTCTTTCATACCTGTAGTCTTGAGATGTCTTCATGGTAATCTTTGTCAGATGAACATCCCACTGACATTATGGAAGTTACCCATGGGAAAATCAACCCAAAATGACTACAGGAGTTTATCTACACAAGACAGAATGAAGTTGCAATAAAAGAAACATTTCTATTAGTGACAGTTCTGTGAGAAACTCACGTTGAGTAAAGAAAATTTTGATCTCAAATAGCATAATTTAGAAGAGCACCTACCCTTTCATTCCTGGTTCATGCAATTTAATAACAAATAAACTGAAAACTTCTATTCAGTTCTGTATTTCAGCTTTCCTGTTCATAATTCTTTAGAATTCATCATTCACATAATTTTCTCATTTAGTTAACTTTCTAAAATTGTAAATAATCCACCTGACAAATTCTCAGTGTTTCATTTAAACCCTTATTTCTATGCAGCACTGAGATTCCTGTTGGAAGTATATGTGCAAATCTCCCCATGGAGCAGGACACTGCCCAGAGCCAGCAATACTAATTTGTAACTGCACACCACCTTATCTGATTTCACTCTTGCTTCTTTTAAGAGAAAGAATGTCTAAAATTAAAATATTAAGGATGGTACTTGGATAGACTTTGGAGGAACACTGCAGTCCTAAAACTTCCTCTGTGTGGTTTACAACTTACTAGATCCTCAGTTGTTTTCAATGGCTTAGTCTCAGGAAGTTGCTTTTTTGATATTCTCCACACATACTGAGAAGTAACCCTCAATAGGAGCTCCTGAAGTATTTCTTCCTTAGAGGACACTACAAGAAGAGCTTCCCAGAAATCCACCAGGAGCTGGGGAATAGTGTTTTCATTGCTACTACACAACATCTAAGAACAAAAATGACAGAAGACAGCAAGTTAGACTATGGTGATTATTAGTAACAAAAGTTAGAAAAGACGGAAGGAACAGTTTTTCACTTTTCCTAGAAGCAGAATTTTGATTCCTTTTTCGTCCTGTGATTCTATGTAATACACTGCTAGGCAAAGTAAAAAGTTCATTAAATGATTTCAAGGTTATCAATTCTGACCAGAATCAAATCAACAGATTTTATTTCTTCTTCAAGATTTACTCCACTGCCAGAAATGTCGGTACAAGTATTTACAGACTGCTAATGAGGAGGATTTTCATATATGCCAATACACAAGTAGGTGTCTTCAAAATAAGACTCTATAGTCCATTATAAGATACGCTGTGTAGCTCAGATGGGTATCATGGTAGGACCCACAAGAAGATGTTTTAAGATACACTGTGCCAGCAAAAGGGATTTTTACTTGGCTTCCAAACGGTTTTAAACAACACCACTTGTTCTAGTTGTGACTATGTGACTTGCTCTTTTTGATACAGGTCTTTCGCAGTAACAGATATAGTAAGACTGCAACACACGTACATTGAAGAACATGTTTTAACCCTAGTGTTGCTATTCCTTGCAGATAAAAGAAGAAAAAGGTTTGTCTACTCCCAGTTGAAAGAAAGAAAACTTCAGGGACACTAGAAAAATTATTAGTATTTCTTCTTATAAACTGCAGGCACATACTTTTCTTTCACCTACAAATCATCAGAACATTATATACCTTCACATTTAAGCCTGATTCTTTAGATGTATGGTTTAATCCTAAACATTTCTTTAAAACAAGCCTATGGAATTAATTTATCTAAATTCTGCTAAATTTCAGTGGCCTTAGGAAGCTCAATCACTAGGAAGCCACTGAAAGAGCTCTGAGATCAGGATATTTTCCATTCAAATGAAAGAGTAAGAGCAAAGAACTTAATGGATTTTGGGGTTTTTTGCTTTACTTAACCAGTCTTTCATTCCAGAAGGTCCAGTTTATGACTCTGTAATCATCTGTCATGATTAGAGTATCTCCAACCCTCATCTCACTCTTTCTGAAGAAATGCTGAAATGTGAGTGAAGGAGCAGATAAGGCTGCTTTTCTTACCTAAAACAATGTCACTATCAAAAAAAAAAAAAGCAAAAATATGATCACAGGCCAACCTTGAAAAAGGTATCTGCTTCTTCCAGTTCAATTTTACTGTTCTCATGTAAAGCCACAGTGGCAGCCACCAGTAAACCAGGCTGCATCATCTTGAGGTGAACAGCAAACTCAGTTGGTGTAACAATTCCTTCCTTACGCTGCTGCAGGAGTCGTGGTTGCCCAATAAAGCCACAAGCCAGTGTTGTCTACAAGCATAATTAGATATAAATCAGGTAAAGAATTCAATATATATATATGATTCTACTCAGTAAACTCAGTATTTCCTCAGGCAGCGAAATTTAGATGGAAGTAGTCAGGGAAGAAAGTAAATCCTTTCTGTAATTCATAGAGTAGCTATCCAGAGACCAAGATCCAAATCACATTCTGGAGCAGTGACTCCTGAAAAACGGGCATTGTGCTTAAACACTCAAAGTAACACGCTGTTGAAAGATGGAGTTAGTGTGCACATTAGAAAGATGGATTTCACAAAGAAATCCAAGACATTTGATATATGTGGTGGTTTGAAAAATCACAAGCTGACTTTTCAAGAGGCTACTTTGCTAAATTTCAGTAGACTGCTTTGCTAAAGTATGATTTTTATTTTGAAAATACCCCTGAAACAATGATCAAAATGTGCTGCACTTTGTGCAACAGGAAGCTATTTCAGGGTATGTGAGTGCTTTTGAAGCCAAGTATAACAGCATATTATTCCCATTTTAAAGACAGTGGAAAAAATATGCCTAAGTAAATCAAATGAATTACACAAGAAATATAAGGCAGACCTAGAAAAAAAATTCAGATAATTCAGATTAGCTTTCTGAAAGTGGGGTTTTTTCCTACTTTGAAATAAAATGGTTTTTTAAAGGTGAAGTGCAGTAGAATATATTTAATAGATCAGAGAGAGAAAAATCCAACCAAAACCACTCAAGCATAATTCACCTTATTCTGAAAATAACATCCATGCAGTGCGTGTTTGCTCACAACACGGCAATTTCATTCAATCGTGCTGCAAAAACAGCTGGTGCTGAATATAATTCTTGAAACAGCTCCCCACAGTTCCCACCTTGAAAGTCAAAAAACTGAATTCCCACCTAGCAATTCAAAAACGGCTAACTTAAAAAACTCTGCAGGACTTCTTCCACCAAAGCATGATATCTAATATCTCCATTCTACTGTTACTGCAGACATTCAGTGGAGTGTACACCGAGTATCAGGAGGAAGGGGAGTGACTAAAAGTTCCTCTTAGTGTAAAATGAAACTACAAGTCGAACTACTGACTCGGACTTTACAAAGCTCATGCTCTCAGCATAATTTACCTCCTTACAGGACTCCATTTCATGTTCATACATTGTCAGATCTCCCATTTTCAGAGCCAAGAAAGCCTTAGTAAGTGTCAGGACCACTGACGGCATCGTCTTTTCTACTTTCTGAAGATACCTCACAGCTGTCACAGGACATACGTTTCTCATGCGGGGACTGCAAAGGATATGAGGCAGCTGCACAGGGTCCGCGAGATAGAATATCTGGAGAACTTTATTTCCTGATTCCTATTGAAAAAAAGCCATTTGACAGTTTAGACCTTTTCAGATATTCAGTCTTCTATGGCATATGAAAGTAGTGCCATTCTGTTGTTGTTTTGTTTTTAAAACAGACAAGTTCAGCTTAGCTATCAAATCACAGTGTCTTTCCTGCCTCTCTCCTCCCCACTGGTAAAAGTGAAGAGTTTCTAACTGGTAGTGATTCAACCCATTTTCTGGCGTGATAGGAGAACATCCACCCCCAAAATTAATTGTTTTTAGCAATCTGTACAATTTAGCAGTGTTCAAAGAAATAGTTTGTTTTAATACAGAACTAAGAGCAGACACAAATTTGAGGCAGGGCTTTCCTAAAACAAAGTGTCTCTGTGCAAGTGGGAACCAGATCACCAGCAACACGCATGATAGCCAAGCCTGTAAGATGTTGCTTGAAAGCAGCCCGAAGCATCACAGGTGCTGCTTGCTATTCAACAAAAATGGGAAAATAATGTGAAAAAGAATAACTGTGAAACTAAAAAAGCAGCCCAGCATTTTCAAAGGGAAATTGATTAATACTTGAGACAGAGTTCTTAAAATCAGAACTAAATCAGCAGATTACAAATAAACCAATTTATTTCTACCTTACTTAATTCTTCATTTGAGTCTTCATTAAGTGAATGAGTTAAGTAAAATATAAATCCTCTCTCATATGTCTGTATTTCATCACCTTCTGAAACTAGTCTCTTTAAAACTTCAGTCATGGATAAACCTGACATTCTGTAGTATGGCAAAGCAAGGTGGTAATCCTTTGTGTCAAACCTGAAGGAAATAGAGAGGAAGGAAAAAATAACTGAACTAAGGACACCGCTTTTGCCATCACTACAAGAACTAAGACTACATCAAACAAAGTCGCAGGCACATCAGTTATCTGCATATATTGTTCATATTCAAGTCTTGAATTCTGTTTAATGACAATAAAGACAACCAGATACTAAAGAGAGGACTAGATTACGCTGGTTTTGTAAAACAGAAAAATCTGTGTTACATATACAATATTAATGTAAAATAGCAAAGAAATATGGATTTTCATTTTAAGGTTACACTACGGGAAACACAGCTCACCTATACCACTTTGACATTTAAAACACACCTGCTGTAGCAGTCTCCTAAGAAGGCACAACTTTCTCTGAATGCTCTTAGAAGATCTTCCTTCTCATCTGATTTAAGGAAATGAGGGTCCATTATAGCTGCTCTGACCAGTAAGTGAGCCTCACTTAGAAGATGGATGCAGCTCTCAGTTTTAACATTTTCGTAAGTCCTACTATAATCTACCTAGAACAGACACAGGATATACTTAGGTTGCTGACAAAAATTAAGAATAAACAGGAACAATTCTAATGAGGATGGCAGCCATTTGAAACAGGATTATGGGCTATTCATAAGAAATACATTACACTACATTCAGCAATGACATGCATCAGAGATTAATTAACAGTATTTATTTTTAGTTAGCAAACAACAAAAGCAGGAGTTGGGCAATACCATTTCTCTGTAAAGCTGAATTGTTGAAACAGTGTTTATAATATATAAATTCCAACCAGGCTCTGACTCAGAATTTGTTTTGGATTTGATGCTGTCGGCCTTTCTGGAACTAAAGAAAAGGACAAGAGTTGAGTTGTCAGTGTTGAAATAAACACTACGCAACCAAAAAAACCCCACTCATTTCATAATTCAAATGCATCAATAGGTATGTTTGCAGACTAATAAGTGCTGGACAGTTAAGCTGTGAATTTAAGTCATACTAGCTAACCACAGAACAGGGATAGGCATGTTCATACATCAGAGACATCATCAGAACTGTCTACTTCATCTTCTGTGTTAAACACCAAGGAGTATCAGAAATCATGGAATCATCAAATGGCTTGGCTTGGACCTAAAAGATCATCTAGTTCTAAACCCCTGTCACAGGCATGGGATGCCTACCACTGAACAGGTCAAACTGCAGGGCCTTATCCAGCCAGACCTTAAACTGCTAAGTAATTTAAATTAGCTGTTTACTTACCTCCTGTAAAGACTTAGTGCATGTTTGCCCCTGCAGCTCTATCAAAGTATTTGCCAACAAATGGCATAAAGAGGTATCAGAATGCTTTTATTCTAAAATGCTGGCTCAGTCCATAAAGCCCTGAGGTTAAAAACACTGTAGGAAAACAGACTCTTTTTGTTCTGGTTTTTGGTTTTATTTTAACTGTACTAGGATATTTACATCTTTATTTTCATATTATGGTGATAAATAGCTTAGTATTTGTCCAACTTACATTCTTTACAGAAGGCAAAAAGTGTATCTTCTTCAAATGTCAATTAGAATATTTGAAACAACACAACTGGAAGAAAATATCCTTTATACAAGTATTTTGAATAGTCATTTTCCCTGACAGGCTTTCCCTTATCTTCTTCTAATAAGAAAAAATATTCTTCTGAATAATGTCTGCTCCAGACCTTAAAAAAATACTGGTTCAAATAACTCCTCAATCAACTAAAGCTGTTCTACTCTTGTTAATTAACTTAAACTGACTTTAATAAATGTGGTTTCTAAATGGCTGTTTAGAATAGATGCTTAGCTGTTTTATGAAAAGCCTTCAAAAATGGAAGGGGAATAGCAGTTTCCATGGAAACTTGTAAAAAGTCGCATATGCCTCTGGCTACACACGTGCTACAACAGTAACTCAGGGCCAAGTCTAATCCAACTTTTGTCATGGATAACTATAATGATGTTTGTAACTTTCTTGGAAAGAACCCTTAGCCAAAGATAAGACATTTTAATGTTGTGCTGCAACATTAGTTTGTGACCTGTAGCTTTGGCTACATCTTTTTGGTACTCTACATTTTTTCTCAAGATAAATATTTTTTTAATTCTCAGGATAAATTCTTAGTAATGTAATTTAACATTTTGTTAATTTCAAGCATTTGTGACTTTATGCTCATTTCTTCTATGCTAGTAACTACAGCAGAACTGAAAAAAAAGGCTTGACTGCTCTTCTCAATCACTAAGAAGACAATTATTTCTAAACAGTTTTTCAGCAGACGAACTACTCTTCAACTGCAATATCCACAAGTTCAGCACTGTACATGGAGCTACAAGTACCATCTCCCCTAAAAGACACAAATCCTTACAGCATCCTTCTCGCAGGCTTTCTTCTTTCAGTAATATCTTCTGTGTCTGCCTTAGTCAAAAGAATGATATGGTTTTTGAAATGACAGATAGCTCTTGGTCCTATAAAAAGTTGCATTCGTAATGTACAGACATCCAGTGTGACAGGCGGACAAGCCTATAAAGGAAAGTGACTGTTTTGTAATTTCACTTGGTATGTACATTGAGTTTTTAAATAAATCAGACAAAAAAAGTAACCTTTGTACAATGATCTGATATTAAAAACAGTCACTGGCTTTGCTAACTTTAAGTGCTTCATTTAAGCAAGAATAAAAATACTCATAAATGCCTAACAAGAATCATTTAATAATAAGTGAAAAAAAAATTATTTCACTCTTCAAAGCAACTGCACAGTTTCAGCTATGTTTCTCATAATAACAGAACCTGAGGTAGATGTCTAACACGGAAAACTTTATCCCGAATAGTCTGATTTTGGCCAAGTTTTAGAAGACTGCCTGGTTATAAAAGTCTTGATTTCAGTTGCTTATAAAAAGCAATTATAGATAGAAGTATTATATTTCCTTGCCTACTGTTACCTTACATAGCCAGTACTATTTCCCCGATTTGTTCTATATGCATTTTTCACGTAAAACATATGCTATCATCTATACTGAAATAAAAAACTGAAAAATGCAACCTAATTTGCACGGAAATATTCTAAGTTTACAGCTTTATAAAGATAAAATACTACACTTACAAATTAACATACACAGTGAAACGACACAACACAGTGTTATATGTGTAACCTGCCTTTTGAAGACACCTCAACACTTCCTTTAAGAGGCGGAGGCCTAAATGGTGATCTGGATGCTCTAGACTGCCCTGGGCTAGTGACGCCCAGAACAAGGCAGCTCTAAAACTGGTGTAAAAAAACATCAGGAAGAATAGTAATAGCAAAAAACTAAAAAAACCCACCACCACCATCACACTTCAAACTCCACACTGGGGCAGGGACACCCCTGAGGGAACCGGCCCACGAAGGACTCACACCAGAGCAGGGACACCCCTGCGGGACTGTAACCCATGGAGGAATCCATGCCAGAGTGGGTGGGCAGACTGCGGATGGCAAGCTGCAGCATGGAAATCTGTGTAGAACTGCAGCCTTCACACCTCTCCAAAACTGCTACAGAGACAGGAGGCAGCCTGTTGGCTGACTGGAGGAACTGTGATGAATTTCAGTGTAGCTCATAGTGAAAATGCAGAAAGCGGAGACTGAAGAATGGACAGGAAAGATTGTGTAACGTGATCATTTTAGCTATCCAGAGCAGAGAACATATGTTTGTATTGAAAATTTTATAAATTTTCTCTTGAAAATTTTATAAAACTTCTACTGTCCTGTGGCTTCTTTATGTCTTCTGTCTACATGCTCAGAAGAAATCCTTAAATGCTGTCTTAAAATACACCTCTGTCTATCTTTCTTACTACTTTTATTAATGTGTATCACAATCCTTACATTCATTAGATTTTTACTGATAAGCAGTTTAAGGAAGGGGAAAAGTTTAGCCTCCAAGGATCAAAAGCCCTCCTTCTAAAAAACACGCCCTAAATATTTGGTAGCAAACTTGTCTGATTGCCTACATGCCTCTTAGAAAAACTGGTTTTTCAAGGACACCTAAGAGAGAGAAACATCATACAGTAAAAGAAAACTCTGCACCCTTCGTTCAGTTTCATACAGAAAAACATGGAATTTGGTTTAAAAAGTAAGTTATTTTATAGCTTTTCATGTTTTTTAAAACAATCTACTAATGGTTTTGAATTTTACGTGACAATAAGAGATTGTTTCTTTGAGACATCTCTAGACCACCAAAATACAACATTACACAGCCTGAAGTAAAATATTCATTTTTGATTTATTTTATTGGTTCAGCCACTAGAAATTAACAGGATTTCAAAAGACAACATAAGTCAACTAAGTGCCATGCCACAACCCCCATTCTTTTAGTAAGGTAATGAGAGGCGTACCTTCACCGTCGTGTCAATATATGGATCCTCATCACGAGCTGCTGCTGCACTGCACCGCACTGTGAAGCACTGCAGGTTCTGACTACAGGGGAAAAAAGAAAACAATGAAGGAAAGAAATTAAGACTTGCAAAAATAAAGTAGCCAAGACTACAATAAATCAGGTCTTTTTCCTTTGAAGAAATAGGCTTTAAAGACTAAGCAGGAGGGTATGCCGAACTAACACATGAGCCTGTCCAGAGACTTTCAGGAGGCTATGAAGGACATGTCAGAGGGGAAAAAAAATTTTAGAAGGACAGCAGCATAGAGAAACATAGTAATACTACCAGTAAAATCATAAACATAGTACCTTGTAATGACATGCAGGAACTGCGGAGTGAGGACTGCCTGCTCTGACTTCTCTGAATATTGGTAAGTAGAAATTAGTTCTACTAACTTCCCAATGGAGTAGAGATATCCAATATGAGGTAAAGAGAAAAAGCAAAAGAGACTCAGAATTTTTCTCTTGTTCTCAGTTTCTTCATGGGCTGTTGCAGAACTTCCTAGATTTAACAATGAGAAAGGCATTTTATGTACTTCATAAACCAAAACCTGGCAATTCCGTTCCAGGACTGATGCCTAAAAGACACAATCAAACCTGCCCAAGCTGCAGACTAGTTTTCCTAGTAGCTAGTAAAAAAAAGTTTTATATGAAGCTCAGTGCACATGTCAAAAATTTGTATGACATGTTATCTCATTTGGAGGCATAGCCACAAAAATATGGGCGTAGCACCTAGTGAAGAAATTCTAAATGTGTAACAGCACTAGAGAGTCCTGGTAAATCCACCACTACTAAACATCCACGGATTGAAAGCCTGATCTTAGACAACTACTTTTAAGTTGGAATGAATGCTCATCCAGAACTGCAAAAAAATAGGTCATCGCTCAAGGAATGAAAAGACTGGAAATGGCAGAATGTATTAGGATGCCACTTTAGCACGAAACAACTGTGTTCATTTTCTACAGACCCTCTTGTCAAAGCCTGTAAATCACATGAGAGCGTAAGACAGCTGGAGTTAAATGGCAAGTAGCTCATTCTTTTCAGTCAGCTGCAAGTTAAATGAGGCATTGCTACTTAGCAGACAGTAAACCATCTCAAACTGAGTGAGCAGTCAGCAAAAGTTGAGGGCCAACCATATCCTGGGATGCATCGGGCACAGCATTGCTGTGGCGGCAGGGATGGGATTGTCCCGCTCCACTCTGCACTGGGGCAGCACTATCTTGAGTCCTGGGGGCAGTCTGGGGCATCACAATACAGGAAGGATATAAAGATATTAGAGAAGAGACTTAGGGAGGGCTACAAAGAGGGTGAAGAGTCTGGAGGGGAGGCCACAGCAGGAGTGGCTGAGGGCACTTGGTTCGTTCAGCCTGGAGGAGACTGAGGAGAGACCTAAGAGCATCCTGCACGCATTTCCTGATGGAATGGCACAGAGCTGTGTCAGGGGAGGTTTAGGTTGGGTAGTAGGAAAAGGTTCTTTCCCCAGAGGGTGGTCGGGCACTGGAACAGGCTCCCCAAGGCAGTGGTCATGGCCCAAGACTGCCAGAGCTCAAGGAGCATTTGGAAAATGTTCTCAGGCACTTGGTGGGATTCTTGGGGGTCTCATGCGTAGGGCAAGGAGTTGGATTTGATGATCTTTATCAGTCCCTTCCAACTCAGGACATTCTATGATTCTGTGAAATCTGACTGCTAAAATACAGCATTAATTTCTTCCTTCGGTCTTTTGGGGCTTGAGCTAGCGAACCCTTGAAGTCTGCATTCATCCCTTTCAGTTTTAATTAAAGTCCTTCAGAAAGGTAACCAGTATCTTAGTGATTATTAAGGTTTACTACTCTGATTTCCTTGGCTGGCTGAGTGGCAGTCTAGTACCTTGTAACACTATGGAGAATTTTATTAATGCAACGTAAAGACTGACTGTTTTGCAACACAAAATTTATCAGTAAAGAACTCATAAAAGCTGATTTAATCTCACTTTTGGTGTGATGAACTGGTATTTTAGTTCAAGGTTTATGTAGAACTTGGGAGAAATTAAAAGACTTTTTTGTTAAAAGAAGCTCAGTTTGAATCACTGAAAAGGGAAGAAATATCTCAATTTAAAAACAAATCATAGAGACATCACACAGTGTACAAAACAGGATATACAAAGAAGCTCCTTCCTTTCACAAGTCTCCCGTGACACAGCCCATAGTGCATTCATGCATATCCACATACCTGTCTGGTACACAGGAAGCAGTTGAAGAGAGTGCAACTTTGTCTCTTCACAAAACCCAAAAGGCGACTGGTCGGGTGCAAAACGTCTAGGAAAAAAGTCCAAAACAACATGGGACTGCAGTGAGAAATTATAATGATATACTTTGGACAAGTAAATGGCACTGGTTATAAGAGGCACAGCTCATGTTTTAACATTCAACAGCAATGCACACTCCACTGTAGAAGCCAAGAAGGACGTGGCACAGCTAGACAGAGCTATATTGAGCTCCTGCAAACGAAATCCTCTCTCTTTGCTTGCCTGCAAGATGTATGTCAAAGCCTGAGACCACTGAAGAAATCCTGCAATTGATTTTGACCTCAATTTAACCTTCTTTTTCCCCTCTCTTTTTATTCCAAAGAGCTATATGGAACATCATGACATCTCCAATACTATGTTTTTTTCCTATTCTGTGTCATCCTTTTCCCTCCTTTGTTTTGGAATTCACTGTTGGACCCTAACATCTATTCTTCCTTGGCTTTTGACAGAAATTTTGATGAAACAGGAAAACTAAATCAGCTTCCTGAGGAGGGGACCTGGAGAGGCAGGTGCTGAACATTTCTCTCTGGGATCCTGGAGGGAGAAATACACCTGGTAAGGGCTCCCAGCCGTGCCAGGGGAGGTCCACACTTGACATGAGAAAGCATTTTCTTACTGAGAATGGTGAAACACTGAACAGGTTTCCTAGAGAGGTGGCTGATGCCCTAGACCTGTCACTGTTTAAGAGGTGTTTGGACTGTGCCCTTAATTATATGCTTTAACAGTGACTTTAACACACCCCAGAAATGGTCAGGCAGTTGCACTAGATTATTGTTGCAGATCCCTTCCAATGAAATATTTCGAGGTACTAAAAAATGGGTTTTCTTTGGTATCCCATAATCCCCTCAGTTCAAAAGAAACAACAAACCTTATAAAAGCCCCAGAAGTCAAAATATCAGGACTTTTCTTTAAAAAAGACAAACCACACAACTCAGTTTGGGTTTTTGTACTAAATTAACCCCTAAAAGGGAAAAGAAGGTCTGTAATACCTGAAAAGCAGATACTGCACTTGGAAGCGCTTGGTGTCTTCTGTAGGTAACTCAGTGGATTCCAGTGTGATGGGTATCTCACATAGCTTACTTTCTTCTCCAAGCAGTTCCACTGGCTTCTGACATATGATGAACTCATCTAATTCAAGCTGTAAAGTGTGTATTGAAGGACTTTCATCTTTCACACCTGAGGAATGAAAATGTTACCTTAATTGTTCAAACCATTCCACTCAGCAGTAAGAAAATGCTGACATAGTATCAATTAAATACTCCAATTAGAGCTAGCTAGCCAGCATTGGCTTCCTCAAACCACAAGATTTTAAAAACAACCATGCTAGAAGGTGGGAACAATTCTTATTTAAACCTCGACAGTCTGAATACTTAAGAGTCAACATTTCTGGAGAAAAAAAACCCAACACAGGTAAACTGTTCATTAAAAGATGAGTCCAAGGAAACCAGTGCTGCAAATGGCTGGTCATCAAATAATGTTGAAGAGGTTTTGCGAAGCCAAAGACAGCTATCACAGGAAGTTATCTTAAACTCACTTAAGCCCCGGAAAGCAAATCCTAACAACACTCACAAAGTAACTGGAACTTTTCTATGTAGTTTTTAGTAATAAAAACAACTAGGGGCGGGACGGCATGGATCTTTTCTCTTTATCTGAGAAACGATCCATGCTGACTCAGTGAAGAACATTATATTTATACTGTCCCCATCTGAAAAGTCTTATTTACCTTTAAAGTTTTTCTAGGTACAGTTTCCACTTCTAAAAGACCATCCTTTTAAGTTTCTTCCATTATAAAGAAAGCACCTTCCTAAGGTTTGTTGGTGTTGATCTGATACATATACATTTGGAAAACTGGGAATTGATAATTGACTACATATGGATTGATATCTTGCAATACAGAAATGAAACCTCCTGAGTACATCTATTTCTGGGATTTCTGGCATTCTAAGGCAAGCCCCCGAATAAGAAAAAGGCCTGTAAAAAGAGAATTTGCTTGATTATGGCAGGTTCTGAGTGTAACAGTTATAAAAGTACACAGGCATCACAACAGAACCATTCTTAATTGTGTAAGCCAGTTACTTAGGCAGTGACACTAATAGAATATTTTTTCTGAATACAGCACACTGAACTACTACCACTTTAACTCGGCCCATTGTGGCACCCTAAAACAGGGACCTAATTCCGTGTCTGTAGAGGCTGTACTATTCTCTTAAGTGTGCAGCATGATAGCATATTTGTCTGAAATGTTACCTCCAACTGCAGGTTAGCACAGCTTTTCATGCCCTAGAATATTCAGCTGATTCAGTGGTAAGACAATCTGGAAATATTTTCTGAAGGGCAAAGACCTTGATTGAGACTACTTTCAGAACAATGGGGATGAATTAGCAGATTCTTGGAGATTAAAAAAAAAAAAAAATTATTTAAGCACCTACCTCCATCCTCAGCCTTTTCTGGTGTACTGACTCCCTGAGCACATTGCTCTGTCCTGTCTGCACTTTGCTGGACCAGTTTCAGGATTAAAACATCCAGCTCTGTTGTTATGGCTATATGTCTGGCACAAAATGCAACTTCGGCAGGAATGAGGTTATCAATGTGCAAAATTAAGGAGCGTTCAAAATCTAACACAGTCAAATTCTGGTTTATGACCAGGTATTTCAAACAGAACATGACTAATTTATTCTTGCAGCCCACAAGAAGATCTCCATTCACAGGACAACACGAAATGCACAGTGGAGGATCTGAAAGTGGCATTTCAACAACTGACATCTGCTCTTTTAAGGTTTCACTGTATGACTCTTCCATCTTGTGACCAACCATCCGAACACACACGCGAGAATTCCCTGCAGACATGCATCTCCAGTTCATATATGCTCTTAGGAAAGTTGCTTTGCTTTTTTCTTCAATTGTCACCAAATAGTCTCCTTAAAAGAAAGCATACTGATATATCGTTAAAAATAGAGGACAATTTCTGAGCTCTTTACCTGCTGTAAAGAACATCTTTAAGTCTCACAAACTCTTATAAAACTGTTACAAAAAATTCCAAAACCAGTTTTTACCAATTTTTCTCTAATTAAATACAAAGTGCACATTTCTTTGCCGAGTGGCACACACTTCACATGCCAGTAAAATAAAAGGACTTACAGATCTAGGTCCAGACTAACTCCTACGTGAATCCTCTCTATGAGTTGTGATTGCAGACAAGGTTTCCCCCACCCCCCCATTAATGAGGAAATGTTTTGCTCTCTACAGACCATGGAAAGCAACAGACTCATGAAGAGCTGTGGGATCGGCTGGAACGACCACCCACTCTGTGCTCTAGNAAAACCTCATTAAAAACCGCGGGAAAAAAACCAACAAAAAAAACCAAAAAACCCCCAAAAATCTGATTAAAAACCGCGGGAAAAAAACAAAAAACCAACCAAAAAAAACCCAAAAAACAACAACCACCCCAAAAGCAGGGACGGGAGCCCGCACCCTCCCTGCAGGCCCGAATGCTGCCGGCGCTGAGACTGGCCCGCGCATCCCAGCCCGGGCCGCTGGCCAGCCCGCTCCAGCAGGCGCGCCCCACCCCGGGCTCGGAGGGCGCCTGAAACAGCCTGATGGGAAGTCTGAGGGAGAAACGGGTGGGAGGGCGAGGTACTCCTCCCGCGGCAGAGCCCGAGAGGCTTTGTTCACGGCCCGGCGCCCCGCGGCCCCGGCCCGCCCGGCCCGCCATCCCTGCCTGGCGGAGCCTCGGGGCCGGTCCACGCACTCGAGCTTGA
>VZTN01034379.1:2791-18770 GCA_013400515.1 Erpornis zantholeuca | reverse complement strand
CGCGCCAGGGCGGGCTCGGTCGGCGGCGTGCGGCTGCCCCGGGGCAGGTACCCTCTCGTACGAGTTTCCGTGTGGCCTTAGCGTGACTCCGTTGCTGTGTGAGCACTCCTGGGAATTCTCCATCACGGCAGAGCAGCGCCGTACACTGGCGGAGCTCTCGAGTGGGAAGATAAACTGCAAGTGACCCTTCTCACCCTTGAGGAGTGAGACGGACTGGGAACGGAGACTCATAAATGGAAGACCTTGCTGACGAGCGTTTGGTCGGTGGTTTGTGTGCGGAGCGGCTTTCACTCGGGTGCGGCTTGGAGCAGCTACCGCCGGCAGCAGAGTGCTCAATGCATTAGGCTACTGAAACCTGGCTTCTTCCAGTCTCCCAGACTCAAAAACAGAGACTTTTGTATTTAAATACAGCATTTCTTTCTTAATAACCAACCAAAATAATTTCACACCCCAACCAACAACCCCCCCAAACAAAAGCCTAGTTATTTCACAGAATATTCCCTGTTGGAAGGGACCCACAAGGATCACTAAATCGAGCTCTTACCTGAATGGCCTGTATGGGGATTGAAACCACAACGTGGTGGTGTTAGCACCATGCTCTAACCAACTGGGTCAGCACTTTTTACACAAGCCAAGTGTCCCATGATAGAGCTGCTTCCATGTGTCTCTAAAGCTCTATTCATGCGACCGTACTAGTAAGCAATATTAGATTTTTTTTTTAATTTTTAAAATTAAATTTTAAAAAATTAAAATTAAAAATTACTAAAATTACAAATTTTTTTAAATTTTTTTTTTTTTTAAGTAGGCCAATGTAGGAAGGGAAAATTACCATGCACTTTTAAAGCACGTAACAGATCCGATACCAAAACCTGCCATCTCAAATGGTTCTTCCTTCATGAATATACACATTAATCGTGAAGAAGAGAAAGCAGCAGTATAATCTTTGGAACTTTATTTGGAAACACATCTGAAAACAAACAAACAGTGTTCTGCAATTTTTTTTTTTTTTTTGGTAAATACGTTTTTCCAGGCTTTAGTTTTCTCAGTATTCATCTCCTTCTTCAGCCTCTGCTTCTACTGAGTCTAGGCCGACTTCTTCATAATCTTTCTCAAGGGCAGCCAGGTCTTCCCGGGCTTCAGAAAATTCTCCTTCTTCCATCCCTTCCCCAACATACCAATGCACAAAGGCACGCTTAGTATACATGAGATCGAATTTGTGGTCGAGCCGAGCCCATGCTTCTGCAATAGCAGTTGTGTTGCTCAGCATACACACAGCCCGCTGCACCTTGGCAAGGTCAGCACCTGGCACCACAGTTGGAGGCTGGTAGTTAATGCCCACCTTCAAGAAAACAAATTAGAACTTTCCTTAGGAGTGCTAAGGCTTAAAGACTCATTTCTGTTAACAATAAAAAATCACCATGATTACAAATAAAATAGTCTTAGAGTTATTTTGCACTTTATCAAAATCTTTAACAGGGACATTACAACACTGTAGTATGACTGTCACCTCTGAACACTATACAATTCCTAATCATTTAGATATTGAGCACTTAAAAGGCTACATACCTTGAATCCAGTTGGGCACCAATCCACAAACTGAATGGTACGTTTAGTCTTGATAGTTGCAATGGCTGCATTGACATCTTTGGGCACAACATCACCTCTGTATAACATGCAGCAGGCCATGTACTTGCCATGGCGAGGGTCACATTTGACCATCTGGTTGGCTGGTTCAAAGCAAGCGTGGGTAATTTCAGCCACAGACAACTGCTCGTGATATGCTTTTTCAGCAGAGATGATAGGGGCATATGTTACCAAAGGGAAATGGATTCGTGGGTATGGAACCAGGTTAGTTTGAAATTCTGTCAGATCTACATTGAGGGCTCCATCAAAACGCAGTGAAGCTGTGATGGATGAAACAATTTGCCCAATTAATCGGTTTAAATTTGTGTAAGTAGGACGGCCAATGTCCAGGTTACGACGACATATATCGTAAATGGCTTCATTATCTACCATAAAGGCACAGTCTGAATGCTCTAATGTTGTGTGGGTAGTTAGAATTGAGTTGTAGGGTTCCACTACAGCAGTGGAAACTTGTGGTGCTGGATAAATTGCAAACTCCAGCTTAGATTTCTTGCCATAGTCAACAGACAGCCTTTCCATGAGCAGTGATGCAAACCCTGAACCAGTGCCTCCTCCAAAACTATGAAAGATAAGGAAGCCTTGCAGCCCTGTGCATAGATCAGCCTATAATGAGGTGAAAAAAAATGGGAGAAAAAAAAGTTATTAGTAGTTTTGGAGAAATCGGTATTAAAATAATCATTCAACATCATTTCTGTCATAAGTTTGCTAGTTTTACAGTGTTATAATTTAAAAAACAGTGTTCTTGAAAGGTCTTAACTGATTGAAATTTTATTTAAAGGGAGGCTGGGACAGGCAAAGAAATAAAAGGTTTATTTTGTTTTGAAGAATTAACTATGCAGAGAATTCTTAACAAAAAACCAGCAAGCCATCAATACAGCTGGCTATAGAGCTGTATCAATTATTTTAAATACTAACTTGCTGCACGAATCCTTACCAGTTTGCGAATGCGGTCTAGCACTAGATCAACGATCTCTTTTCCAATGGTATAATGGCCTCTGGCATAATTATTGGCTGCATCTTCTTTCCCAGTAATGAGCTGCTCAGGATGGAATAACTGCCTGTACGTGCCTGTACGTACTTCATCTACAAAAAAACCCCAAAATACCGCATCATGAATTTGATCAGTTCTCTGTGTGGTGCCTAGTGACTACACACGAAGCACATGTGTCAAAAGAGTGTAGACAGCATCTCTGACTACATACAGCTTTGTCTGACTAGTCCAAGAAGTTGGCACAACTTCTGCCCGTTGGGTTCAGGGCAAACATCAGGCACACACAAAGCAGTATTTGTACTCAATGTACAGAGAGATCACTCAGAAAACTACATACAGGTACAGACATGATACTCAGCAGTGAGACAGCACTCAAACATAACTCTGTATGCAGTGCAGCAGTCTGTAAAGATGATCCACATCGTAAAGAAGTTCTCGTTTTCCAGATATTGTTACCTGTAGACCATTATTTAATTTCCTTCAAATAACAATAACCTCAAATGTCAAAACAGCATCCAGAGACACATTTTAAAACCTGTGTCATTCTACAGAAACAAAATAAGACAGCAAGGAATCCATACAGGATCCTCACTTTTTGACTTAAGACCTTTAATGTTGGGTACATACCAACTACGGTTGGCTCTAGGTCTACAAACACTGCTCTCGGAACATGTTTACCAGCTCCCGTCTCGCTGAAGAAAGTGTTAAATGAATCATCTCCGCGTCCCATAGTATTATCACTAGGCACTTGACCATCAGGCTGGATCCCATGTTCAAGACAATACAATTCCCAACATGCATTGCCAATCTGAACGCCAGCCTGACCAACATGGATGGATATGCATTCACGCTGCAAAGTAAAAAGAGAATAACAATGAGACATGGGGCTACTGGCCCGTGGGTTGTACTTTCCACGATCTTCCTTTGCTGCAATATTCCCTGTTTGCTCTTAAGTGACAATTTAAAAGAACAAGTTGTCTGCTGCTGGCAAGACACTACTCACCTTAGCTGACCTGCACTGACTTTGAGAATATTGGAAGATCCTAAAGACAACATAGTTTCTATGTACGCAGAGGTGAATATAAATTCATTATCCCTTATAATGCTGCATATGTATTCCATCTTTAATATTCAGCCTAATCTCTTTTTCACCTTCTTCTAGTTTTTATATAGTATCTTTATATAAGATCCCCCCAATTTTCCTTGACTTCTTACCAGACCACGTACTGGGTAACTGCTGCAAGAATCTTTCCTGCACAGGACCATTTGCTACATTTTCCTATACAATAAGCATAGCAGTATCTAAGCCCCAGCAATTCGTACGTATTTTTTTCATACATATTCCTATGTGAAATCGTTTTAGAGTCCAGATCGACTGTAATCTGTCCCCTTTTACCTAGCTCCTTTGATTCTAAGCAACTGTGCCATGTACGTTTCATCTCCCAATACCTCAATTGTCTTACACCCGAGATGGAAATAAGCTGCTTTTCTAGTTTACTGTTAGAGTGTATCTAGAAAAAAGCAGAGGGGGGAAAGAAAAAGCAATGTTTCTGGGCTGCGCATGCCGTTTCCTTGGTAGCCTCCTCAAACTCCGCTCGCTCCCGCCGATCCGCGCGGCCCTCACGCCGCCGGCCGCACCCCTTCCGGATTGGCTCCGCCCAGCGCGCGGCCCACGGCACGCGCCGCCCGCCCTGCGCCTCACCGTGGCAGGCCACACCCCCTCCTCTGATTGGCCACCCTCAGGAAGCGGCTACAGGCACGCGCCACCCACCCCGCCCCTCACCGCCGCCGTCCCCAGAGCACGCGCCATACCGTCTATGGCTTCACGCGCCAAGGCGGCCCAAAAGCGGCGGATAGATCCGGCCGGCGGCCACCATGCTCTTTCCCGCTATCTCCCTGCCTCCCGCATCACGTTTCAGTTCGTCCCTCGCCTCTTCGCGCGAAAAGTGCCTGCTCCCCACAGATTTCCCTTGCACGTATCTCGTCTTGCTAGTTATCGGCTGGCTTCTCTGCCTCGTCTCCACTAAAGTTAATAAGCTTTTACACAAATTTCTCTCCTTCTCCCCAACCCTTCTGCCTTAGAGCTACCGCGGGGACTTCAAGCAGAGACTGCCTGCGACTCCTGCCGCAGCACGTGGAGTCATGAACTCCCCTGAAGTGCCGCAGCAGAAGCGGTCCCAAACGCCCTTTCTTCTCCCGCAGCCGCAAGGATCCCGTCCCCAAACGCCCTTTCTCCCCCCGCAGCCGCAAGGATCCCGTCTCCCACCATGGTGCTTTGCTAGGATGACGAACTCCGGCTGCGCCACAAAACGTCTGTCGCCGCGACCGACCGGCACCAACTGCCGACCGTTAACGGCCTCGAACCCGTCTCCTCAGGTGCTGGCTCCCCATTGGCCCTTACCCGCGTGGGCTACGCGTGAGCGAAGACCGCTGATTGGCCCCTCGCCTCAGCTTTTGGCTTCCTATTGGTCATAACCCGCGAGGACTGGGCGCGAGGAAAGGCCTCTGATTGGCAGAGGGCGCTCTTCTCCCGGCGAGCGGGAAGACTGGCACAGTGGGCGGGGCGTGCCCAGGGGCGGGGCGGGGCCTGTGCGTCCTCTCGAGGCGGGAATCTGCGCTTGGGCTGCCGGGGGTTTGCTACGGGGGCAAAACCAAGTGGTACCACAGTGCTGAGCTGCTTTCATATGTAAACTTGATCTATACTGGTCATGATGATATAGAAGTACTACTTCCTGATAGTAAAAGGATACGGATCTTCTTTCCCAAAGGAGATTTATTTGGTAGAAATGCAAAACTGGAGTGGGATGGTAATTACAGTGCCGCTCTGTGAGTAGTGAGCACACTCTCCATTCCCTGCTTTTGAGTAGGCAGATTCACTTTGGCACTTCTGGAAACAGTGTGATTAACTCCTCAAACCAGCCGAGGAAAGGGGAGGAGGCAGGTGCCTTTTTGCTTACATGCTCAGAATGAAACATTACTGTCTGATAATGTCAAAGTGCCAAATAACTAAATGTATTGCTCTTGAAGTATAAGAATACTAGGGTATTCCAAAGAAATAGGTCAAAATATAACATCTTCACCCTTTGAACGTTAGTGTTATTTACAGTTTTTGTAAGACAACAAGGTGACACCCTTGTTGATTCTTCAGGATGCCAGAAGACAAATGAGATCTGGTCAGCACCTGTCTTAGAAGATTGTTTATCTTCCTGAAGAACACAGGATGGAAAAAATATTTGAAAATTGTTAAGTAATTATTTAGAGCTTAATTATTAACTAAGTATGACTTAAATTTCTTTACTTAATATATAAAGCAATCTTTATAAACAGTGTCACGTGCATAGTATTGTTGCTACTTGAACATCTCTCATATGAAAATTGCTTGTTCCCATTAGGCATTGTGTTGCACATATAATTATCACTGAGCATACAGTTGAGGCACTTTTAAGTTCTAATTGCCATTTTTCCAAGTAAGATTACTCTTTATATACTTGGAAATAGTAGGTCAGAATTTTCTGTAGTATGGGGCAGCTTGTGTTTTTATGTATTGTAGGCTATATCCTCATTGTACATCAACTGTTCTGATTGCATTTTGATCAATGGGATCAATGTTTTGATGCATGAGAGCTCAGAGTGTTTCCTGTATGGAAATCTCTGGGTTTAAGTATGTTTCTATCTTTGCAAATGATAAAACTCCTGAAGAATTACATGAGACATTACTGAGTAAAATTAAGTTGGTTCTGAGCTCCAGTTCAGGTGAAGAATGCGCAGTTGGCTTGGAATCATTGACTCTTCCTGTGACAACACACTGCGCGCATGTGTTTTGTAAACGGTGTATTTTTGAAGTCCTCAGAAATGGACAGGTGGTTGCTCTGTGGTTAAAACTAATTGTAATAGCTCTTTGAAAGCAATGAACTGCTATCACCAGAAGGCCATCTAGCTATTGTTCTTTTAAATCATGGTGAAGAGTGTAAACCTAGTTATCAGCTGGCTTGTAAAAACTATTGGCCTGAAGTCAATCTATGGAGAGAGTAGCTGTCAAGTTGAACAATGGTAAGGTCCATCAGTATTTTCAAAAGCCTGTTCTGTAGTTCTTACCTTACTTTTTCCCTGGGGTAAAAGTGTGCAGCATTTTGTGCCTCCATATGGCTGGGTGCCTCTTCAGTGCTTGTATGTGATGCGATGCACATATATATATCATTGTGCTTAAGTGAGACCAAAGCTGTGTATTGGAAGTTGACTGTTGAATTAAAATCACGTCTACACACCTTTTTCCAACCTGATAAATTTTGACAGTGAATAGCTGTCTTGCTAAAGGGCCATCTTTATGGCCCTTCTCTGGGCTCCATCCAGAAAAAACTTGTGGATGAGTATGCTTTGACTGCTCTTTTGAAAACCGTAGTATTTTTCTTATGTGCTTCTAAGATATACTTCTCCTTTTTCTTTGCCCTTTTCTTTCTAGGGCAATATAATGGCATGGTAGTCTCACCATCTATATCCAGTGCTGCTGCACTTACTCGTGGGAGTTATCCTGCCTCTTCCTCAGGCAGAATAGAGCTGGAAATGTTAGCACAAACCTGGGTGGTGTGCTTTATTAGGAACATAGTCAGAAGACAGAGGTGGGAAGCGTGGTCTGTCTGGCTTCTCGACTGACATTGTTCCATTGCCAGATACACAAAATTCTGAGGCACCTATCCCACTCTATAGAGTTTCTGAGAAATTTGAGGGAAACTAGTGAAGGAAAGAGCACTTGCAGAGGCCCTTTCCCAGTGCAGAGGTTCTTGATGTGTCTGTAGCAGTCAGTGCCCCTACTGAACTTTCTGGTGCTTTTAACATGCACAGAAATAAACTGAGTTATGATGCGATGAAATTATCATCATTACATACTACTTGACTGTAAAGTCAAGTTACTTATTAGTTTTGCCTAGAAATGACCATGGAATCTCCAGAACTACTGCCTTTGTCCAATCCCATGTTATCTACAGATTGCTTTCATAGTAGTGAAGTCTGAACAGAGGTGGATGTGGATTCTGCTCTTTTGAACTACCGTAAGTTTCTAAAACAGTGAGTGAATAAGCCTTTCTTACCTTCAAAATGATTCTGATTTCAATCAATTGCCAAGGAAGTTTTTGCAGCTTTTAGCCAAAACTCTGACATGCATCTAAATCCCAACATTGGAGAATTCACTGTTTCCACATGATAGGTATTTGTGCTATTACTACACAGTATATGGGCAGTTTCTGTGCCTGAATGGCTACAATGCAAATCTCTCCTAGTAAATAACATGGGAAAGTACTTTAGGTATCACCTAGAAAACAAAGGAGACCAAAAAACTGCATACCTTCTCCCCAAAGCAGGGAGGGTACCCTTGGGTTCAAACTGGATTCTTCCAGGCAAGATAATGGTTTCCATTATTAATACAAATGACAGCATTAAAACATCGGTGAGAAATGAAATATGAAGCTGCAAACTTCAAAACTGCCAAGTAAAAAGTTTGGCCTGTCATGGTATTACGAACTTGGAAATTGTTTTATCTATCTAATATTAACCTAAAAGCATTTACTGGGATTGGAAAAACTTCTTAGTAGTTAACAGCTTGAGAGTTAACACTACCTTCATTTCAGTCTTCTGCTGAGACTAAATTTATTTTTTGTGCAAGTAAGTAAAGATCCTATGCAGAAGTAAGATCCTTACGGTAATCTAATGTCTTTGCGTATCAACTGCATTCTTATCAAAGTTTGCCAGATATTCATTCAAACATTATTTCTTTTTCCAGCTGTCCATTGTGAGACATTTTTTGTCATTTTCATATGCTTTTACCATTAGTCTTCAGTATCTGTGTTCGCATTGTTCAGCTGACTTTTGTGTTTGTTTATAATTACAGTACTAAAGTGGAAAAGGGATGCAGAAAGATGTGAGCTTTTTATCGGGGAAAAAAAAAAGTCTATATGAGCACTGCTAGGGTTTTTTTTCCAGAAAACTTTTTTCAGATTTAACAGAATTTATTTATTTTGTCTTGTTACTGGAGGATTTTTGGTTTGCTGCCAAATCAGGAATGGCTCATTCATTCACTACGTTTGGAAAACTGGTATTTCAAATTTGTGTTAAGATTCTGCCTCTTGAAAGGATATCTTTACTGTTGCAATAAATTAATGTATCAGACTATGACTGCCAGTCTCTTTAATTGGCTAGCAATTCATCCAGATTAGCAGTCCCCAGTATTCATGTCCTTTGTGAGGTCTGCTAAAGATGCCTTGGTTCAGCGGCCAGATTTCTATATAAAGGGTTAGCTAATTTTAAAGGGTTGCTCTGTTAGGCAGGAGTTTTTCATGTCTGTCATTTTTGCTTCACGAAGTTGTGCATTTGTACAGCGCACACAGTCTTTTGTTAAATTTTATGAGTAGTCCTATGACAGTGCTATGGTATAAATTTTGCTTTACCTAGAATGCACTTCAGAGAAAAAGGCTTTTGATGTTAAATTATGTCTCATTTCATGTGTCTGTGGGGGAGAAAGAGAAGATACCCCGTGTCTGGTCCTGACAAAGCATATTTCATCAGACTGCTATTATTTCTGTGCAGGCTTTGAAGAAAAAGGGTAAAAGGTCATTCTTTGTTTGTAACTAAGAAAGATACTGTCTTTGAAAGATGGTTTATTTCTCTCATATTTTAAATAGTCTTACTCCCATAGCCCAAATATATCCTTGCTTTAAAACCTTGAGCTATTTATTTCATATAAATATACTCAGAAAGACCACTTCACTTTTAAGGAAGGCTAAGTATTTATAAAATGTGTAGTGTTTATGTCATGTTAATGTTCTTGCAAATAAAATATTTTGACTCTCATGTCAGAAATGACAAAGTGTGTGACAAGAATGAATCCTTGAGGATTTTTTTTACATGAACATCAATATAATAAATGCATTAAAGGTGCCTTGTAGAGGTGATATTTATCATTCCCTATAACTAACTAGATTTAATATGTTTCTTTTAATGTTGTTTGGGCTTTTTCATAGCCAAATGCGCTCTCTGTAGGAGCTTCAGGTAGACAACTTGGTGGAATGGTCCCCTAGAAGAGGAAATAGACTCCAGTTATGGAAAGAAGCCTGATCAGGAGCAGACATCTAGCTCAAAGGTGCATTCTATTGTGTTTTATTTAGCTTTCGTTATGGTTTTGTAGAACATACTCTATAATTGTGTAAATATACTGAACATATTATACATATGGATAATATACTTTGAGTTATTATTTAGAAGTTTGTCCAGCATGTCTAACCAGCACAGAAGAAAATGCATACTAAAATCACACCGCAAGCAAATTTTGCAGCAGGGAAACAAGACAAAAGGCACACCAGTTGTAATGTGTTGCAGGTCATTGTTCGGTACACAGATGTGCGTTAATTAAATGGAACTTCTGGTAAAGAGCTTTGCCTTTTTTCAGTTTCTGAAGACAGAGCAGATTTATAACCACTGAAACTTATTGAAATCTTAACTTAGTTTCGNGAAACATTAAGTTTTTAACTTCTAATGAAGAAATTGTTCTTTCAAATGCTGGTTATGAATTTATTCCCTAAAAATCTTTGTGTGGGGACCTAAGAACTAATTTCAGACATTATGCTTTAGAATAAATCAAGGTTTTTATTTTTTTCTTTTTTTAGCTGGTGCAGTCACTTGCATTCTCTAGTTAGTGGCTCTTTACCTCATAATAGCTAAACCTTACTGAGAAAACTAGCAGCAGTCTTCTGCCTCAAATCCAATTCCTTGTTACTTTTGTTCTCATGTTGGTTCCAAGAGAGCTTCTGGTGCCTACCTAGCCAAGGGTCTTGCATACCTTACTTGCCTCAGTATTTCTGGGGGAAGCCTTTCTTGCTTTTTGAGTATTGCTAGGGTAGAGCACTTGCCCTGGGGCTGTCCATTTGCTTAAGCCTTGTTTTCTGAAGTCCAGTACAGTGTTCCTATTTGCCATATACCCTGGAGATAAGGGACTTGCAGACTTTTGACAATGTGAAGTATGTCTGGAAAATGAGTTGTGAATCCTCTTTCCCAAAGCACTCTCAATCACCCTGTAGTCTGTGACCATTAAAAATGCTGAACCCTTAGTTTCCTATGGAAATTAAAAGAAAGCCTACCCACGGAATTCANAATGCACTTCAGAGAAAAAGGCTTTTGATGTTAAATTATGTCTCATTTCATGTGTCTGTGGGGGAGAAAGAGAAGATACCCCGTGTCTGGTCCTGACAAAGCATATTTCATCAGACTGCTATTATTTCTGTGCAGGCTTTGAAGAAAAAGGGTAAAAGGTCATTCTTTGTTTGTAACTAAGAAAGATACTGTCTTTGAAAGATGGTTTATTTCTCTCATATTTTAAATAGTCTTACTCCCATAGCCCAAATATATCCTTGCTTTAAAACCTTGAGCTATTTATTTCATATAAATATACTCAGAAAGACCACTTCACTTTTAAGGAAGGCTAAGTATTTATAAAATGTGTAGTGTTTATGTCATGTTAATGTTCTTGCAAATAAAATATTTTGACTCTCATGTCAGAAATGACAAAGTGTGTGACAAGAATGAATCCTTGAGGATTTTTTTTACATGAACATCAATATAATAAATGCATTAAAGGTGCCTTGTAGAGGTGATATTTATCATTCCCTATAACTAACTAGATTTAATATGTTTCTTTTAATGTTGTTTGGGCTTTTTCATAGCCAAATGCGCTCTCTGTAGGAGCTTCAGGTAGACAACTTGGTGGAATGGTCCCCTAGAAGAGGAAATAGACTCCAGTTATGGAAAGAAGCCTGATCAGGAGCAGACATCTAGCTCAAAGGTGCATTCTATTGTGTTTTATTTAGCTTTCGTTATGGTTTTGTAGAACATACTCTATAATTGTGTAAATATACTGAACATATTATACATATGGATAATATACTTTGAGTTATTATTTAGAAGTTTGTCCAGCATGTCTAACCAGCACAGAAGAAAATGCATACTAAAATCACACCGCAAGCAAATTTTGCAGCAGGGAAACAAGACAAAAGGCACACCAGTTGTAATGTGTTGCAGGTCATTGTTCGGTACACAGATGTGCGTTAATTAAATGGAACTTCTGGTAAAGAGCTTTGCCTTTTTTCAGTTTCTGAAGACAGAGCAGATTTATAACCACTGAAACTTATTGAAATCTTAACTTAGTTTCGGAAACAAAATCTAAATAAATCCTTCTTTCTTAAATCTTAGGGAAACAATATATATTCTGCTCTAGAGGGTAAAACTAAATGGGCATACGTCCAATACAACACTTGTCAGAAAAAACATTGCGGTATTGTTATTTTACTTTGTAGACTTGTTTATCAAGGTCTGCCACATCATTTTTCTTTGCCTCACTCTCATTTGCTGCCAGAATTTGTATCTTCCTGCTCGCATTTTGACCTTTTCATTTTGAGATTGCTTCTCTGAAACATTAAGTTTTTAACTTCTAATGAAGAAATTGTTCTTTCAAATGCTGGTTATGAATTTATTCCCTAAAAATCTTTGTGTGGGGACCTAAGAACTAATTTCAGACATTATGCTTTAGAATAAATCAAGGTTTTTATTTTTTTCTTTTTTTAGCTGGTGCAGTCACTTGCATTCTCTAGTTAGTGGCTCTTTACCTCATAATAGCTAAACCTTACTGAGAAAACTAGCAGCAGTCTTCTGCCTCAAATCCAATTCCTTGTTACTTTTGTTCTCATGTTGGTTCCAAGAGAGCTTCTGGTGCCTACCTAGCCAAGGGTCTTGCATACCTTACTTGCCTCAGTATTTCTGGGGGAAGCCTTTCTTGCTTTTTGAGTATTGCTAGGGTAGAGCACTTGCCCTGGGGCTGTCCATTTGCTTAAGCCTTGTTTTCTGAAGTCCAGTACAGTGTTCCTATTTGCCATATACCCTGGAGATAAGGGACTTGCAGACTTTTGACAATGTGAAGTATGTCTGGAAAATAAGTTGTGAATCCTCTTTCCCAAAGCACTCTCAATCACCCTGTAGTCTGTGACCATTAAAAATGCTGAACCCTTAGTTTCCTATGGAAATTAAAAGAAAGCCTACCCACGGAATTCAAGATTAGCTAATTTAAAAGGTATTACTGAACCATGATTTCTCTCAATTGATGTGAACTTTATCAAAGCTATCTGTAATAATGGACTCTAGCCAACTCAGAATAAGTTCCTTTCATTCAGATAAATGCTTTATTTAATTTCAGATAAACGCACTTACGCATGCTTTAGTAGAACTATGGAGGGATAGTCCAGCTGCTGAATGTCTGGTTGTTTCTCAGTTCACAACTTTCTTGCCACTGATAGAAAACCCCTTGAAGCAAGTAGAACTGATGTTATTTTTAAATAAACATGTGTTTTAGAAAGATCTCCCAAAGAAAACAGAATTTTAAATACGCATTACAAAGCAGAAGTCAGGATTTTAATGTATTTATTTCCTGTTGTCACTGAAAACGGATTGTTAAATTGGAACATTTTTACTTGCTCTTTAGAGAATCAGGGTTTGCCTTTACTCTTTTGGATGGGTCAGTGGCACAGAAGAAAAGAATGGAAGCAATTTGTTTTTTCCAAAGCAACCAAGCAGGGTCCTGAACTATAATGCTTTTGTGTGTGAAAGCGGGTGGAGTTGGATTAAATCTGACAGCAGCTTTCCGAGTGTTTTTAATGGATCCTGTGAGCAATGGGTTGTTCATAATGATATGGCTTAATCTGGGTGAAGCCTCTTTGGTGTTTTCCTAAGAGGCAGAAGGAAAGCCCATCTGAGAACGAATGACACTGATGTGTATCTGTTAAAAGGCAATTAGGACTTTTCTTCATTTGTTTCCCTAGCATCTTCTTGTTTTAAGACTATATTTTTGTGCTGTGCATTTATTTACAGTGAGTGGAAAGAATGCTGGTAGTCCTACTAACAGAGTGGTAGTACTACACAGTGTAGCATATATGCTATCTGCTCCTTCTTCATATCTTTCTTTCTGATACTTTTGAATGAGGTTTTCTATTTCTTGTTTATGAACTTCAAAACCCACAAAGTGGAATTTCAGGAAGAGTTTATATTGAATGTAGTGTTTGTCTGCTCTAGTCTCTTCTGTTATTATTGAGAATTTACTTGTAAATTAAGACATTAGTCTGAGGTTACCTTTTGTGGTCATGGGAGACTGGTGATACCTAAATTTAGGGAGTTTTTTCCCTTCCATTAAAGCGCTCAGAAATGCAAAATTATTTGTAAGGAATAAAAATGTAAATTACCTTTATTGATAGCAAAATTGTATTCTTAGCAAAATTGGTTCATGTGCTGTGTCACATGTGCTATGGGAGTAAGACTATTGAAAATATGAGAGAAATAAACCATCTTTCAACATCAAGGTTTTTCTAATCACTTCCTGCCTTCCCCCCATTTACTCCTCCGCTGTAATGTCCAAGGTTTTTGGCAGTTGGAAATGGAAACAAATTCTGCACTTGAAAGAAACAGAGTAAATTAAAATGATAGTTTAGCTTTGGACTTGGGCATTTGTCACCATCAATAGTAAAGGAAAGGTACTAGTTTGGACATTGGGTCAGTGATACTAACAGTATGAAGACAAAAAACTTTTTATTTAACAAATTAAATACATTAAGCATGAGTAAGAGTATGGAGAAATTGCAGTGAAAGAATTTTTTCGTGAATCGCAATGCGTCTTTACAAATATTGTCTGCGTGCGTACTGCACAGATCCATTCAGTTGGAAGGGACCTATGCTGCCGTAATGCCATCAAGTCTGACTGCTGCTTTTTTTCTTTTAACCATTCTCTGAATATATGTGGAAACTGCAAGAGAATTTTAATCTGTGAAAATAATGAATGAGGTATAATGAATTCATTGTATTGTGGCAAGCAGCTTTAAGAAAATAAGCTAAGCATTGTTAGCACCGAGTCATCTACAGTCTACAGTTATACCGAACAACCCAGGGCCAAATATAATTGCAGCCTTTATACAGCACTGAACAGCATCTTCTCATCCTGCTGGTAGCCATCCTGTGATGGTAACCATCCCAAGTAGCAGCGGTTGACTACGTGTATTTGATGGAGGAGCAGTGGGCCCACACGATCCTTTATGATCTCACATTTGAATAATCAGTCCCAAATGAGATTCAGTCATGTATTAGCATTCCTTGAAGTGCACTAACAGCAATAATAGGATTTAAGAAGCAGAAATACCAGTGGAGTAACCAGTTTTTCAAATTCTGTGGATTTATGGTAGAACTGTAGCTTGGAAGTCTGCATTCCTTCTCTGAGAGGTGTAATACCACAGTGCAAGGGAGGAATATTTATCCAACCATAGATTACTTTCTCCCTCCACCCCCCGCTTTTAAAGTTATTTGTTTGTTTAAATACAATCATAGATGCAGAATTCTCACCTTTAGGAAGAAATATGAACCCTTAATGTGAGAGTATCACAAGTATACAGATGTTTTTCTAAGTGTTAGTTTTTTTAATATTTTCCAATGTAAAATACAGTACCCTTTGTACGAGATAACTGCAGAAAAGCATAGAAGTACTGCAATTCACTTTCCCTGTGCTGGACTGATGAGAGGGGAGTGAAAGTAGTAGACTTCAGTATTTCTCAACTACAGAAAATATAGAATGGAACATACTTCTGTATGTTTGGACTAGGTCTTTCCTCCAGACATCATGTTGTTTTCACACAGCGAGATTAATACTAAAACAGTTTGCCACATATAGCTTGTCAGGAACATTCATCTCGCAGTGACAAATACATAATGTGTTGCTCTTTTGCTTACTACCATATGTCGGAGAAACAAGACTTGTTTGGCTTTTATCCTGCAGCTTGACGTCTCTGAGTGTGTGTAGGCATCAGAGTTTCTTAGAATCTAAAATGAGTCGTTAAGAAGGATTCTTAGACAACTTGCAGTGTACAGGTGACATGACAAGGAGAGCCAATTGTACAAGACTTGCTTATCAGAGACAGAACATTATTACAGTTTATGTGGATTTAAGTATCTATTCTCTGAAAACTAGTAGTACTGTATCTCTAGGTAAATAAAACACGCTGGAAAAATGCAGAACACAAACTTGGCATTTCACAGATCCTTACATTCACTGTTACATCCAAAGTATAAGTAGTAACAGCTACACTATCATTTGGTGTTCAGCGAAGTCTGTTGTTTACCTAACACGATGATTATTGTATATACTAATGAAAGCATACCTCAGCTTTCTTAACAGTCCAGTTTACTGTTAAGTAACTGCCTGTGTCCAGCTGATTTAGATTTTGCAATCAGTACTGAGGCAGTTAGTATATGCAGTGTTTGTTTCAGATTTAAAAT
>VZTN01034377.1:989877-1014051 GCA_013400515.1 Erpornis zantholeuca | reverse complement strand
CGCGGCAGGGCCCGGGCCTGGAGCCGGCCCTGAGGGCAGTGCCGGGGCGTAGGGGTCACGGGTCCCAACTCTAGGTGGGTCCGAGTTGCCGGGACTCACCGACATCGACCCCGCTGCTGCCGGAGCCCCTACGGCCTTCGCGGACTTGCTCCAAAATGCTATGATTAGCTACGTAACGGGGTTAACCTGGTTTAGATGTTTTTGCTTGTGCCTTTTGTATTTATGCAGGATCACGTATTTTTTGCTCTCTCGCAGCTGATAAAATGACTTGGTTATTGTTGTAACCAGCTCGGCAGTAATGTGCCCTTGTGCTGCTTGTGTCTCGGGCTAAGCCTGTGCTCCAGATGTTACGGAGTTGCTCACACCTATCAGGCTTGAAACCGGTACCACAATTCGCAAGTGCTGTCGGGCATATGCCTCTGTTTCCTAGTTTAATCAGATTTTAACACTAAAGCTGACACGGCAGTCCCTACATACAGTTGTACTACACTGCAACAACTCCCAGGTCCATAACGAAGATTTACGCTGAGAGAGGCAAATGACTTGAAGTTTTAACAACAACCTTAGGCTCAAATTACTGATCTAGTGCAGATCTTGGCACTCCCAGAAATCTATCTAAATTAGCTCCAAATGAGCTGGGGCAGCAGTGGGCGGTACAGGACACCGTTAGAGCCGCCTGAATTGAAAGCCAAGCTCCGGCACTCCAGCCAGCAGGACTACTTTACTTGTTACAGTATAGTTTCTCTGCTGAAAATGACAAGGCTTTTCTGTTTGGGCTAAATGAATGTTAAAAGTGGGTTTAAACTTGTATTAATTTTATGTTTTAACGTGCAAAAAGTTTTAGAAGTGAAGATGTGGTAAGAGGGTGAGAGCGAAGGGGGAGGAGATGGGTGGGGGGCTGCCTGTGCTGGGGTTGGTGTTAAGAAATGTTCTTCACACTAGGGCTTTTGCAACCTGAAATCATCTTTTTGGCTTTATTGCCCAGTGTAGAGGAAAAAAATTTAAAAACAAAATTATTTCTCCAAAACGAAAAGATTAGAAAGAGAGGAAGTATAGAGCAGATGCCTTAGCATTTTGTGATGGAGATGGGAAAGAATTTAAAAATCTCAATGCTGATGTATGTTCTTTGCACTTGGTTGTCCAGCTGATAGGCAGGATGTGAGTATGTGCTACTGTACAAACTCCAAATTCACATGGTACCTAAATATACTGCATAACATAGACTAAATATAAATATACTGTTATTTTTAGTGCTGAAGTATTTTAATACTATGGTGGAAGTGAAACAAGGAATTGGGGGGCTTAAAGTCTTGCCTTCTCTGCTTTTTTCCACTTCTCAAGCATGACTACTAGGTTTGTTAGGAGAAAGGGCCTGTGGGTCCTGAGCCACTGGAGAGTGAACGAGGGAATTATTCTGGCATGGTGACCAAAAATATGGACTTGGAGGAAGAGGAAATGGTCACAGTCATGTCAAATGGTCCCTCTGTGACTTGTACAGTCAGCTGAAGAGTTCCCTAGAAAATTCCTAGCCCAGCTCTGCCCCACAGTGTGGTTGGGATAAGAGCGTTAATGAGGGGATGAAAGGAGAGACCCATCTCCCTAACACACCCCTCAAGCCTTGCTGACTTCTTCCAGCTTCTGATGTGATGTTTGATTAAGGAATTTCTTTTCATGTCAGCGTGGTAAAGGCGTTGACCACATTCTCAGGGATTTATGTTTCTTTAATTCCAGTCTGACAGCTTTCCCACTGAGCAGAGGTGTAGTTTACTTACCTTACATGGGTAAACATATATTGTATAAAAAGCAACAGAGAGCAATTTTGTTTGCTTGACAGATCTTGGGATAGCTTTAAAGAGCCTTCAGCTTTTCCTATATATGAAACAGATATCAATGGATTTCTGAAAAAGAAATTGTTCTTGATGCTCTGGTGTTCTCATGATGTACTTATAGTAGTACTCTAAAACAAAATCATGACCAAATAATCCTCCTAATTTCAGCATCATTAGGAGTGTATATGGATATTATGTATATAATACATATAATATGTATATTAATCAGTTTGGCAAGATGATTACAAAAGTTTAAAAAATTTAGAAAGTCCAAGAAATTAAGATAATTTTTTTTGCTTGCTTGACCACCTCACAAACACCCTTTAACTGCACATGGTTCTGGTGCTCACACTGTGAATGTGCACGCAGGCATTACCGGAAGCGCTCTGCCTCCCGGGGCCGCTCCGGAAGCCGTTCCAGGAGTCGTTCCCCATCGGACAAGAGGAAACGCGAGGACAGGCGCTCCAGGAGCAGGGACCGGGATCGCAGACGGGAGAGGTCACGCAGCAGGGACAAGAGAAGGTCTCGCTCACGGGACAGAAAGCGTCAAAGGTATGACATCAGCTCCTCAAAGCATCTGAAAGTGCCTGTCTGCTGAATGTTCTCCCACTCCAGTTAGTTACTCTGCTAATGTCTATGGTGGATTTCACTATGCTTAAGGATTTTTGCTTATTAAATGCTTTCTGGCTTGCTGGTGCTGGAGTTTGTAACTTCTTAGTGGTCTTGATGATTGGTGGGTTCCTTTTACGACATGTTCCAGAAGGCTAAAGTTGTACTATGAGCATGTCCTGAGTAAAGACAATTTTGTTGCATGCCAGACGTTCAAGGAGTAGAGAAAGGGAACGGAGCCGAGAGAGAAGACGATCCCGGAGCCGAGAGAGGAGGCGCTCAAGGAGCAGGAGTAGAGGGAGACGGTCTCGATCCTCCAGTCCAAGCAAGAACAGGAAAACAGAAAACAGGTATTCTTGTGTTTTTGGTTTTAGAACTGTATAAAAGCTTACTGCAGGTTATTGTCTTTTAAATACATCTTGTTAGGGTTTTCAAATATTATTGCAAACAGAATATAATCAGGCTCTGCTGTAAAATAAGTGGGAAGTCCATAAATGGTAACAACAGTCTGTATACAGAAAAAGCAGTGATGGCACTCAAGAAATCATCACAAGCTGGAATCATAAAGGCATTGGGAATAAGTGTATGTTACGTATTAGAATAGCCCAAAGAAAAAAGCTTAATGAGATTCAACTAGCTAAAGTGAGTTTTATATTTATTGTCATAAGTTAGCACAAATTTGGTTTAAGTTCATTCTTTTCTTTTAAATTGGAAGCAAGCAAGGATAGTAAAATCTGTGATAAATGGGTTTTGAATTCAGTGCAAGTCTGCCTGTTACATTTACATCAGGAGTAGCTTTTCCCAGGGAGAAGGACTTTTGTCTGTCAGGTGTGTTTAGGGCGACTCTCACGTTTCCTTGGCAATGTGCTAGATCACTTTACCTTTCTCTAGAAATTCCACAAACAGGAAATTTTTCTATCTCTTTTCTAAATGCTGACTTCCAGGATGTGTAAAATAAAGTGCAGAACAACTGGAGTATCAATTATAAGAGCTCTGAAAATGAAGTCTGCAAAGAATGAGAAAAGCACATGACAGTGGATTGGGTTAGCGTCTACATTTCGGGTAGTTAGAGGAAGTAATTCCATGACATGGAAAGATTGTCTGGGAAGCAGTGTGTTTTCTGAGGTGTTTGAAGACATAACAGGGTGATTATAGTTCTGTTTCTGTCTAGCATATATATATCCTCCCCGTGAGAAAAACTGTAATGTTTAAAGAAACCTTTGTTCTTACTTTTCAGATCAAGATCTAAAGAAAAGACAGAAGGTGTGGAAGTTTCCAAAGAAAAGAAAAAAGACAAAGATGACAAAGAAGAAGAGAAGGATAAAGATGCTACCACAAATGCTGTGGCCACTGAGGTAGAGACTTTTAACATTGTAAATTTAAAAGATCAGAATGTTTGTGGATGTCCAGTCTTCTGCAGCATGCTCACTCAATGGCTACATTTGTTTAAAGATGCATTGGCTAAAGCCAGTGGCCATTAATTTTCACTGTTTGGTTGGTTTTTGTAATAGAATTTTGATCAGAACAAACTAGAAGAAGAAATGAGAAAACGAAAAGAAAGAGTGGAGAAATGGAGGGAAGAACAACGCAAGAAGGCAATGGAAAACATAGGAGAGCTAAAAAAAGAAATTGAAGAGATGAAACAGGGAAAAAAATGGAGCTTAGAAGATGATGATGGTATTTAACCTCTTTATATATAACAGAATACTTTTGTTCCTAGTAATAATTTTATTACAATATCTTTACAGCATCTAATTACTCTTCAGAATGTGAACCGAAAAATGACAAAGCCTAAATCTGATCATGGTGTCAAATAGTTTAAGATAAATTCTTGATAAACCAACTGGAGAGATTTGTATTACGAAAAATTCATAGTAATAACACTGAGTTGTAATTATTTGGGTAGACAATAATTTGACACATATAAGGACTTGTATCTTTCCCTGTCTCTTATCATCCCCATCTTTTTTTCTCTTATTAGATGATGAAGAGGAAACTGCAGAAGGAGAAAAAGAAGGCAATGAGGTTGAAGATGAGGAGTTAGATCCTTTGGATGCTTATATGGAAGAAGTAAAAGAAGAGGTTAAGAAGTTCAATATGAGAAGTGTGAAAGGTGGAGGTGGGAGTGAAAAGGTAAAAGATTTCTGTTAAAGATTTCTTGCTTTTAAAAGACAAAGATAACTTTGTGTTTTAGTAGCAAAATGGCTTGGAAAAAATGGGGGAAAGTGCAAAAAAGCAAAAAGTTAGATACACTTAATGCATGTTTACTTTAACTTTTGTTACCTGGTGTTTTCATAAAACTGTTTTAGCAAGCATTATTCTGGTAAAATTTCACTGAGGGAAGTGGAGAAAAAAATGCTCAGCATAATGCATCCAGAAGTACAAATATTCTGTATGTTTTTCACAGGATGGGTTTTGTTTTATACAATAATCCATTAATTTTTTTAAACTGTTTTTATAGAAAACTGGACCAACTGTTACCAAGGTAGTAACCGTGGTGACAACCAAAAAGGCAGCTGCTGAGTCAGAAAAGAAGAAAGGGGAGCTCATGGAGAATGACCAAGATGCAATGGAGGTAATGGAAATGTTTTATATTTCTCTTGTGAAAAGGCAAAGTACCTCTTCTTGCTTCCTGTGGTTGTGTGTGGTGTTTGGCATGAAGAGCTGTGAAGGGTGTGGGTATTTTACTGCTCAGGAGTCTGTGGAGGGACAGCCTTGTCTGAGACACAGACTCAGTACCCTGCAGGCCCTGGAGCTCAGCCACTTCAGGCCATGCTCTGTGGCTGCAGTTCCAGTGTTAGTGGTACTCCTTCAAATCTAGGGTGGGGTATCTGTCAGAGCTGTGGCTGCATTGTGCAACCAATCTACTGGCTGGCTGCTTTTTCTTAGTATTTTCCTCTTGCTCTTTCTTTTGTATGGCAGTGATTATTTCTGAGTGACAGGGCTGGTAGATGGCATTGGTCATGAAAGTGTTACAGAGCATGGTGAGAGTTAATGTTTGGGAGAAACATGAAAGAATTAGGGGAAGGAACAACTGGGACTCTCAAGCTGAGAGCAGGTCTTCAGTTTCATGTCTAATACAGTAAGAAGTACTTGCTTCTTCTTCTGAATAGTTTTGCTATAAATGAAAAAAAAACAAAACACCATGATGATTCATTAATCCTAATGTACACACAAATTGTGATCTCTACAGTATTCCTCAGAAGAGGAGGAAGTTGATCTTCAGACTGCCCTGACTGGCTATCAGACCAAGCAGAGAAAGCTGCTAGAACCAGTGGATCATGGAAAGATAGAATATGAACCTTTCAGGAAAAACTTCTATGTTGAAGTACCAGAGCTAGCTAAAATGACTCAAGAAGGTAAAGACAAATACAACCAGAATGCCTTGGGTGCTATTAAAGAAAAGAATGGTGGATTTGAGTGCATTAAGGGACAGCAAATGCTTTTGGAATATAAAAAGCATTTGGAGCAACTTGCTATAGAAAAATGTTGAATCAGGTGCATCACTATTGTTGATAATTTACTATAATTATATCTGAGGCTTTGATTGGAAAATTAACCTGAGTCCTTTCAACCTAACTTCTGTGTTTATATGTAACAAGCAAAAAGCTGTTTCTCTGGTAGTGATAAAATTGGTATTTCATGTTAAGGGACAAAGCAAGGTTTTTTTGATCAAGGTAGTAGAGAAATGTCAAGTTTGACTCTCTTGTAATGTCAACTCTATTTCAGAGGTAAATGTGTACAGGCTGGAGCTGGAAGGAATTACAGTTAAGGGAAAAGGCTGTCCCAAACCAATAAAAACATGGGTACAATGTGGTATTTCTATGAAGATTCTCACTGCCCTCAAAAAGTAAGCAAGCACTTCATGAGCTGTGTCATCCTTAATTTTGCTCACTGTGTTCTGTGGAATGTCCATGAGAAGGACCTTTTACTTTGTTGCATAATGTGACATTTCCATGTCTCTAAATGTTACATAGTCATCAGAGTGTTTATCACTCAGTGTTGAATTATTGTTATTAACTATTCTGTGCCATTTGTATTATGTTTTTACTGCTCGTTTTGATCTATATTTTTTGATTTGGACTAATATATATACGTAAATATGAATATGCAAAAAAATTTTAGCATGACTTCATGATTCACATCTGTCAAATTCTATTTTGTTCTTAAAATATCTGTTTTTTCCTTCTTTAAGACATGGCTACGAAAAGCCCACTCCCATTCAAACACAGGCTATTCCAGCAATTATGAATGGACGGGATTTGATTGGTATTGCTAAAACAGGAAGTGGAAAGACTATTGCATTTCTCTTGCCCATGTTCAGACACATTATGGATCAGAGAGCATTAGAAGAAGGAGAAGGTCCCATAGGTAAAAAGATTTTATTTTCAAAGTTATTATTTAAATAAATATAACCTCAGATAAGTGCTTTAGATGGGACTTCAGTTCTTCTCTTAGTCATAGGGAGAAGTGCTTACGAATATCCATTGATGAGTGGCCTTTTTTTTAGTTAACAATCACTGTGCTCTTTAATGTTGATTTGTGATCACAGTGCTGTTTAATGTTGTTTCAGTAGCACTCCCATGTCCATGTATCTGGGAGACCTTACTCCTTTGATTTTTACACTTGGACCAGATTTCCACTCATTCCTCATAGTGTCTCAGTTATCTTTTCCTTGAAGTGACATTCTTAAAAATAGGAAGTAAATTGCTGTAAACATCATTACAAAATATTAATTTTTATTGTGTAAATTATAGCATCTATTATATTGCAGTGTTTGATTAAAATGTTTTGGTTTTCAGCTGTCATTATGACACCTACACGTGAGTTGGCTTTACAGATTACCAAGGAGTGCAAGAAATTCTCAAAGACACTTGGGCTTCGAGTTGTCTGTGTTTATGGAGGAACAGGAATCAGTGAACAGGTATGCAAAGCACATGCCTGCCTTGTCAAAGAATGCTTGGGCTTTATTAGTTAATGTTACTTTTGCAGCAAAATTAGTTGCTTTTTCTTTTCCATGAATCCAGTACATATGCAGTCTTCATTACTGATTTATTCTGTGGGAATGGTAGTAGTGCAAAAAGCTTTGCATGTAAACTTAGCCTTAAACATACTGATCTTGGAAAGGCTCAAATAAAAATTTCAGACTGTTTCTCTTTATTTATGTACTGAGCATTAAATTACTCAAAAAATTGAATTATTAGTGTGATATAAAAGTTTGAAAGTTATTAAGAAGCTGTATTTTTCTTTGAAAGTTATTAAGAAGCTGAGAGTTCCCCTTAGGATAATAAAAGCCAGAAAATTTTAACTTTGGTTTATTACATTATCAAATACTGCATCTTGAAGTACCTTAGAGATTGATTTCAAGGGTTTCCACACCCCCATTTATGGAAACAACAGGAGTGACCATCTGTGATGGAACATGGTGTATCTGCTGTCACTTGTCCCTGGTGTACCACTAGCATTTCTTACAGGCTCTTAACTGCACTGAAGAAATATCCCCATTAAAACTACTTCGGATGGTGGTAACTCAGGCTGTCAGGGGGTTACTCTTTTTGGAAGCAAAGCTTTGCAAAGAGAAAGAAATTGCTAATTAAAATCTTTACATAATTCACATTAGTAGAACAGCTGTATTAAAAAGTAGATGGTTTTCTTTTTTGCAAGGTGATATATGTTTAAAAGAATCTGAAAGAAATCACAAAGCAAAAACTAATAGATTGTTTACTCTGTTTTGAAATCAGATAGCTGAACTCAAAAGAGGTGCTGAAATTATTGTTTGCACACCTGGACGTATGATTGACATGTTAGCTGCTAACAATGGTGAGTAGAAAACCTTTTCCTTTAGAGAATTTTTTACATTTGTTGTGTAATTCTAACAAATTCAAAAGATCATGTATTTTGGTAAATGGTCTTAAGGAATTTTCTTATATCTCTTCAGGCTGCACTATCTAGCTTTTGAGAATATATAGCACTAATAATAGGTTTAAGCATATATTGGTTTGACTCTTTTTGGGAGGACAGGAAATACTACATTCTTGAAGAGTTTTTGAGAATGTTTATCTTTGCTAAACTTGAAATGTGCTGGTCCAAATTTTTAACTTCAAGTCATTTAGATAAAGGTTATGTAACAGTTGCTTATTTTGTCTGCCGGTTGATCTGTTATTCATGTTAGAGTAGTTCAGTAGTTCCCCACTTTACAAGAGCATCTGACTCTGTTGGCTTTAAAAAATAGACAAAGAAGCCCTCCCTAAATACCTGTTCAGAAGTAAAAGAATTGACCTTATATCAGATATTCAGATTGATGAAACTGAGCCACTGCAGCTTTAAGAGGTTTTGTCCTAGTGTAACCATTGCATGCTTATTAGATAAAGTTTTATTATTAAATTATTCCACATCAAAACCTCTACTAAACTGTTGACATTATTTAACTTCTGTGAAAAAAGTACCTTCAAGACATATAGAACTGGGCTTCCAAGACTTAAATCGTCAAAGGTAGGTACATTAATGCTGTTCCCAAGTAATTTTACAAAGTTATTATTTGGGGATGAAAGTGCTAAGATGTTAAATAGATATGTAGATATTAAGAAGTACTTACTTTGTTCCTTAAGTATGAATTCCATATCTTAAAAAATGCAGCGCGTAATGTCTTAAATAATTTTTAAGCTGAGGATTCAGCTAAAATTTGCAGAAGCTGAGAGGACCAAATTCTTCTGTAGTTTGATAGGCACAAGTCTGAGTGATAGTTGTAGAAAATGTGACAGATCTGTTCCATTCTCAGAGCATTTGACAGTGTTAACTCCACAGTTTTGTGGAACTGAATGCGTTTATATTGTTTGAGAATATGATTCTAAAATCCTTCAGTTAAATCCTCATGAAAGGGAATCTCTGCTGTTTGTTTGGGAAGGGTGCTAATTATCCTGTCCATGATAATTTCAAAATGTTCACAGAAACGCAACTTGCTTATTTTATTTCAACCTGTCCCAGAATTTGGGGTGGTTCTTGATTTTAAATTCAGTAGTTTTACTGGGTAGGTTTTAATCTTTATATAGTCATTTTGAAAAGACTTGCTTACTCTGTTTTATGCCTATTATTAGCATTGATCTAGAACTAGTATGATTATCCTCAAAGAGTTAATTCTTAGCTCCAAGGAAGCATTACAGGTTGTGTATAAAGGAATTTTCTGAGGCTGCAGCAGTTAGCACTGGGCTTTGCCTTCCACACATGCGCTGTAATCTCTAATATGTTCTTTTCTAGGTGCCGCTGTCAGATACTGGCTGATGTGGCTCCTTGCTTCAGCTCAGTCTTAGTTTTATGATGTGTTTTGGCGAGGGCAGTTTTCTGAATTTTACAGGTTCTTCTGGCCCTATGATGGTATGCAAGAGAAGAGTTTGACAAACTAAAAGGGCCTTGTGCATACTTACACATTTCCCAGAATGTATGTGTGATTAAAGTGTGAACATTAAAATTCACATCTCGTGAATTTTTAAAACAATATTTAATGTCTTTGTTAGAAGATAGTGAGACTATATAACATTTAAAAAATATTCCTAAGGGAAACTAGATTTTCATTTGATTTTGTTTCCCATGTGTTTTTTCCTATCCTTTTACAGGTCGGGTGACAAACCTCCGTAGAGTCACGTATGTTGTACTTGATGAAGCTGACAGAATGTTTGATATGGGGTTTGAGCCTCAGGTAATTCACAACATGAGGGATCATGCCAAAAGATGCTATTTTCCACATCAAGGATTTTGCAATGCTGCATTGTTACTACACTGCCAGTGGTGTTCAGAAGGATGTGCTGCATATGGACAGCAGTTTAAGCTGACTCTAAAATTTTTATTTTTCTCACACCTGTTATCACATTATTATAACATCACATTATCCTCACATCTAGTGGAAGGTATCCCTCCCTGTGGCAAGGGATTGGAACTGGATGATTTTGAAGGTCCCTTCCAACCCAACCATTTATGATTCTATGTTTTGCTTTCAATAAATTCCTATATAGCTTTATCAATTTTTCTCTAATGCACAGGGTGTTTTGCACACTTGCTTTGAATACTTTTGGCCGTGTTGTATCCCTGTGTAATCCCTTGATACAGGTGTTGTATTAGTAGTTGTAGTCTGCTTATAAAATCTTTGATGTCTCTTGGCAAGAGATGGGAACAAAATGTTGGAAATGCTACTGAGTAATTACTTGATGAGAACTTGGACACCCAGGGCTCTTTCAGGTGTCATGGGCTGTATTGTTTTCCAAAACTAGGAAAATTCCTTTTATCTGTTTCTTGAGCTGTAGGGATTGTGCTGCATTTCCTAGGATTTTTGCTGAGCTGCTGCCAGATTGCATATTGCCATGCAACTTCCTTTTCAATCCAGCAAGTGTTGCCTGTCTTCCAATGCCGGCAGCTTGGTGCCAAGAGGAAATCTGTAAGGAATGCTTTGTAGTCTGTGAGGTGCAGATACCACCTGACTTTAAAGATGACAGCTTTGTATGTGTGTGAAATTGAGTTATAGCACTTTGATGTTAACAGGGAATGTTCTCGTACCACAGGTTATGCGCATTGTAGACAACGTCAGGCCTGACCGTCAGACTGTCATGTTCTCTGCTACTTTTCCCAGAGCTATGGAGGCCCTGGCTCGCAGGATCCTCAGTAAACCTATAGAAGTGCAGGTTGGAGGCAGAAGTGTTGTCTGTTCTGATGTGGAGCAGCATGTGGTGAGTATCACACCTGCTTCACTTTTTTTCTCATTTGCTTGCAAAAGATTGTTCCCAGCAATGTTGAATTTAAACCAATATACCCAGAGAGCTTTAGTGGCCTTATTACACATTAACTCAGAATAAATCAACACCCTAATATACAAATGCAGTGTGAAACAGCAGTTCAGCTTTTTAAAGCAATTTTTTGAGGTTTTTTTTTTCCAAGCAGTTTTTTAAGTGGGAAAAGGCTGAAAAAGTCATCTCCTGTTCCTGATTTTTACTTTTATACACTCTGAATTTGTTTAATGACCCAAGATACAAATTATACTCTTTCTATTTTGCTTTTGTATGTCTTTTCCCAGATTGTTATAGAAGAGGAGAACAAGTTTCTGAAGTTACTGGAGCTACTGGGACACTATCAAGAGAAAGGATCTGTTATCATATTTGTTGATAAGCAAGAACACGCTGATGGGTTGTTGAAAGATTTAATGAGGGCCTCTTATCCTTGCTTGTCTCTTCATGGAGGTAATCTGCAAATTTTAAGGATTTACATTAACTGGTCCCAACTAGAATGTTGGTATCCATTAGTTAAAAATCCTTAGTTCCTGTATAGTACAAGTTATTATTTCTTCATAAGCAGGTTTTGCTTTGTAATTCTGGATGATAATTGTCTCTTGATTTGAAATAGACATGATAGTTTTTGTAATTATTCTTCATTGTTCCATGTGAGATGTCATCAGATAACAAATCTTGTGTCTGTGCAAGAGGACTGTCACTGAGAGTTAACACCTCTCAGGGAATATTGCTAACTACTATTGTTATTGTAGAGTAGTGAGTTTCATTGGGGAGTATCACATAAAATTTTTATTTGAGATTTCACAGTAACAGCAGTTGTCGCTTTACTTTTCTTCTACCAAGTATTAGTAATATAATGGAAGTAGAAAGAGGAGATAAATTTCTTTACAGTACTCTCCATCCCAGTGTATTTTAAAACTTAGATCATTTTTTTAGAGCATTTTATACAAAACAAGTAAGTACAAAATCACTTTTTGGCAGGAACCCAGCAATGGAAGAGAGAAAAATATTCTTGTTATTCTGACATTTCTGTTGCTTTTAGAGAAAAGACAAAACATCCAGATGAGGTTTCAGCTGAAGTAGAAAACTGAAAATAATGTTAAAAAAACTTTGGAGGATCTTGGTATGGGGAAAACATCTTTTGATAGTTGAAAAATTAAAAGTTATTTTAAATAATAGAGGTTATTTTGCCTTTAAAAGTGTGAATGTATTGAAGTTTATTTGCTTGTGATTTTGGTTGTTTGAAGTTGGAGGGTGTTTTGATCTGGGTACAAATTCTCACGGCTTGAAGTAAAGCTTTATAATTAACTGATTCGTCTTGCAGGTATTGATCAGTATGACAGGGACAGCATTATTAATGACTTCAAGAATGGAACCTGCAAACTTCTGGTGGCCACATCTGTAGCAGCGAGGGGCTTGGATGTGAAGCAGCTGATGCTGGTGGTCAATTACAGCTGTCCCAACCATTATGAGGACTACGTGCACCGAGCAGGCCGCACTGGACGAGCTGGCAATAAAGTATGTACTCTCAGTTCTCTGGTTTGGTTAGTACTGGCATTTTTCCCTTCTTGCTTGATGAAATTGTTCCAAGGGATAGTTACAGAGGGAGTAGTTTGTGTTGTTGGTGGGAAGAGTGTTTTTAATGTATTCTGAACTAAAGCACTCTGAAATTTGGAACTTAAATGTTCTTCTGATGTATGAGTGTTCTTTTAAATCCCATTTGTGGCTGAAAGTTTGGGTGTTTTTCGCTGTTGGAAATGTGCTCTATTAAATTGGTAAGATTTTAATTTTTCAAGCTTTCCACCATGACAAGATTGGTTGGAAGGAAAGATTTCAGTTTTCACCATCTTTGGATGATTACCTCTCTATCAGCTTCCTGGGAAATCACATTGTTCATTCTATGCTTCCACTAAAACAAAGTTATTGCGTGACTGTTGTGGTTAGTTTCCTTTACCACAAATCAGTGTCTGTGCAAAGGTGCTTCAATAAGTTTAGAGATAGAGTGTCTTAAGAGCTTTTTCCTAATTGTCTCTTAAATTAATTTTGACCAGGGATATGCATATACATTCATTACTGAGGATCAGGCACGTTATGCTGGTGATATCATTAAGGCTTTGGAATTGTCTGGGAATCCAATTCCTACTGATTTGGAGAAGCTCTGGGCTGACTTCAAAGACCAACAGAAGGCTGTAAGTAATTCTTTCTTCTGTAGGGGGCTTGGTCCGGGTTTAATGTCGGTATATGCACATGGGTCCAGTTATCTAGTGTACACACATGGGTCACCTCACTGGGAGCACGTGTGTGCTTAGCGAAGTGTGCCAGGGACCTCAAGATTGGGTCTTGAGTATCATTTAAAGAACTGTTCTTGGGAATTTAAATATTGTCACCTGGTATGTAATAAATACCTGTGGTATAAGGGACACTTTGGCTTTTGACAAGATTCGCATACAAGATAATGAAGTTGTTTCACAGAATTTGTATGATTATTTCTAAAGCTCTCGCCATCAGAGGATCTCGCTAATGCTGAGAAGGGTGACTTTGGAGTCTTTCTGATATAAAAAAAAGAGGGTTTTTTTTTAACTGCATTTGAAAAGCATATAAAATGTATACTTACAGAAAATCACAATAGGCTGTTGTCTCTGCTGAATTAACAGAGGGTTTTTTTATTACATTTCATTGTGAAATGTAGCTTTTAAATTTGAAGAGCTTTATGAATGTGCTAGGATTTGCTTTTTGAAGAACCTCGAAATTATTTGTATAATCTTACAGTTATTTTATGACTATTAGAACTAGGATTTGAAACTCCCAAGTATGATAATACATATTTTTGTTTTCAGGAGGGAAAGTTGATTAAAAAAAGCAGTGGATTCTCTGGCAAAGGTTTTAAATTTGATGAAACAGAACAGGCTTTGGCTAATGAAAGAAAGAAGCTACAAAAAGCAGCTCTTGGCTTGCAAGATTCAGATGATGAAGATACAGCTGTTGATGTAAGCACCTGGGAATAGGATTTAAGTTGCTTACAGATTTTCTCAAGGCATTTGATTTTCTTCCTCAGTAGGTTACATAACACTTTGCAGAGTGCATGGATTTCAGTTACTCTGTGATCTTAGTTACTGAGCATATGTATTCTTCAAATATAGAGATACAGCTATGAAGATCAAGACCTAGGAAGATCTTCAATGTCTTTTTCTGTATTGCTGGTGTTTTACACTTAATGTGTGTAGCTATGTAAATGTCACATAAATTATTTGTTATAATAATCTTGTGTAAATGAAATAGAATAATTGTCCTCAATTGTGAACATATTTTTATTTGCAGTATTTTAAAGACATTCATAGTAGCGTTTTCTATTTCTACATCTTACTAGATTCCTTTCTTAATATTTGATAGACTCATTTTGGTGACTTTGCAAGTAAACACTGTGTTCAGACTTTTTCCTGATTAGATTTTGGTGAGCTTTAGTTCTGGGCAGGCTTTTACAATTTATACAAGATTAATTTCCTTAAAAGCATGTAAACTAAGTGCCCCTTAGTGTTTCTTTCTTTATGATGATAAGATTATATAGTGGTAAATGCAGTGATCATATAATTGTTATTTTCTTTAGATTGATGAACAAATTGAAAGCATGTTCAATTCAAAGAAAAGAGTAAAAGACATGGCAGCACCAGGAACATCAAATGCTCCTACACCATCAGCTGGGAATGCAGAAAAATTGGAAATTGCTAAAAGATTGGCTTTGAGAATCAATGCCCAGAAGAATCTTGGAGCAGAGGCACAAGTCATGGTCCCCTTCCACTTTAAGGTCAGGCTCTTTACAGACCGATTTTATTCTTTTTTTAAATAAAGGTTGTTCAGTTCTTCGTTCTGTGGCTGCCATTTGATTTAGTGTTTCTGCACATTAGTAATATACTGCATTGTTTCTCTCATTTTTGCTGGGCTAACTCACTTATATAGGATTTAGCTGATAAGTGAGCTGATACATTTATAAGACTTACTACAGAACCATAAGTGTTTTGTCTGCCCTGGAAAAGAGTTAATTCATTACTGATAACATTACACAATTAGTTTTGTCAGCTTTGGCAGAGTTGCAGAACATCTTTTTCTGCTGAAGCATGAGATGTACATGTGATGTACAGTGTGTTTAATTTTGGCATGTCCAAAGATATTTTAAGCTGAAAATATGAAAGACCAGTAAGATATTTTCTTTGCAGTTGTGAAGGGAGTTGTTGAGAGGAAGGAAGGAAGAACAGAAGTCTGGAGAGTGTATTTTTTCTGTAGACAATTACATTACATAGAGAACTATAAAGAAACCCTTACTGGTTTATATAGGACTCTTTTTGGCTACCTTGTTCTTGATATGGACTACTGCTTTTACAGGATGTGATGCAGCAGGCTACAAATGCTATCCTGAGAGGAGGCACAATTCAAGCTCCTACTGTGTCTGCCAAGACCATTGCAGAGCAACTGGCTGAAAAAATCAATGCCAAGCTGAATTATGTACCCATAGAGAAGCAGGAGGAAGAGAAACAGGATGGAGGACAGAATGAATCCTTTAAGAGATATGAAGAAGAATTGGAGATCAATGACTTCCCACAGGCAAGTAACCATTTTGCTATAATCAAGTGTAAATGACCATTATTTAACAAAACCTCTCTTCATACTTACACCAATAAAATGTTATATATCTCTATTTCTGATCATACCTAATTGAAAGTACTACCTTATCTGTGATTACTTGTCAGGTTATATAAATGCAACACTTTGGACTTATTCCAGAGAGCATCAGAAAAACAAGTATTCGTTATCAGACAAAAATCTCCTTACCCTCTATCCACTTCTCTAATACCCAAATCTCTGACATTGTCTGGTGTTTTTTGCAAAGGCTTTACTGCCATGACTGCTACAGCTCTTTGCCCCTTTTTTAGCACCTGAGTATTTCTGCCATTCTGAATATTGCTACTCTGATCTACCTCATCTGTTATTTTGAGGATTTATATTTCATAGTATCAAGTACAAATTCCCTGTATTTATATTTGAGGTTCTGCCCATGTTGGCTGAACTAATGTATTGCCATTTTGTGTGGTGCCTTTCTCCTTGGTAATCCTCTCATATCCTTCACCTTGCAGACTGCCAGATGGAAAGTTACCTCCAAAGAAGCACTGCAGAGGATCAGTGAATATTCTGAAGCTGCCATTACAATCAGGGGAACTTACTTCCCTCCGGGCAAAGAACCCAAGGAAGGAGAACGAAAAATTTATTTGGCTATAGAAAGTATGAATTGTTTTTATAAATGTTTCTATTAATCTATGAGTCTAGATTTGTAATTTAGACATGGAATTTCTGTAGTCAGTGTTTGGACACTTGAGTTATAGATTCACTGCAGTTACTTTGCAATTACTGGAAAACACGTGTTTATCTTAACATGCTTTGTTAAATGATCCATGGGGATCATAGGCTTCTCCTCACCTGCCACAGAACAACAGCTAATACATGAAATCAGTTTGGAGGAGAGGAGAAGAAAAGAGGAAAAAGAATAAGCAAAAAGAGGTCTGTGCCAGTGTGAAATAAGGAAAAAAATAGAATTCTGTTTAGGCTGTTAAAGGTATAAGAAATTGCATCAACTACTACAACAAAAACTTTGCAAATGTCATGATGGTTGAGTTTTTCTCAAGAAACCTCTAATCCTACCTATTTCTGAACAGTATCATTTATGACTGGAGTATCTTCCTTAAAAGAGAACACAGTCAACCTGTGGCATTCTGTGCAATTAGAGTGTTCTTCCCCAAATAGCTGAGGATATTCAGCAAGTTTTACTATGCTTCTGAAAGTAGCCAGCAGTGTTTATTCTGTAGGCTTCATATACGGAAAGTGTTTAAGATTATAATACATATTTTTGTCGTCAGGTGCCAATGAACTGGCTGTACAGAAAGCAAAGGCAGAAATCACACGACTTATAAAAGAGGAGCTCATCAGATTGGTGAGTGCAATACCCAGCATGCAGAGGGAAGGTGCCTTAATGTATGCTTTATGAGATTGACTTCTGCAAATGTTGACACTCTTGCATAAGGTTTTGCTAATATCAGGGAATGGGACCTATAGATCTCAAAAGCACTGTTTTATTGAACAGCCTAAAAATCCATGGCGTTGGTTAATCAGCCAGAACACGGCTGCTATCCAGCCAGCAGATGGAGATAACACATTGACAGAGATTTTTGAATGAAGACCCCTCAAAGAGTTTGGTCCCAATAAATTTCCTAATTTCAACACCATTAGGCAGGGGAGAGAATAATTATTCCCCTCATTTTAATATTTTATATGGGTTGATCTGGTTGGCTTTCGCTTTACAACATACCCAGCTAATAACCTAGTGGGTTATTATTTTTATTTATTTTTATAAATTTTTATTGCAATTTATTTATCCATCTTCACTTTTAACTGTGATTATCCTCTTCTTTAATTGCAGCAAAATTCTTACCAACCAACCAACAAAGGAAGATACAAAGTTTTATGAGCATTTGGAGTTATCTGTCTGCCAGCAGCTGGTGCGTGAAACTTTGTGGCTTCTGTTGTTTTTGCTGTTTACACTGCTTATTGTAAATTAAGAATTTTTTTTATTTCGTCTTGCGGACATTTTGTAACAGAAAACTGATACTTGCTGAAGCATCTTAATTCTCTCCACTAAAGTTACCAGTCTTAAAGCAGACCAGTTTTGGCAGAACATGATTTAATTTAAAAGTGAAGTTTATATACTTTCCATCATAAAGAATGTGAAATAAACAGATTTTCATTTTTTTGACAAACAGTATACTGTTAAGTAAATGAAAGTGTTGGGATTTGTGTTGGAAATTGTTAGAATGTACCTGCTTCATATTGTTGAGATGGTTCACACGTCAATTTATACTGGAAAAATGATAAAACACCAAAATAAAGGCAGGATTTTTCTCCTGATCCATAGCATCTCTCTGGCTGGTTCCACACACATTCATTCCCTGTACAAATGTCCCCCTAAGGTCAGAGAGTCTTGCATTGATCAGAGTAGATAATTTTATTCAAAAATACTCAAGGTCTCATTTTAAGATCTTATCCTTCTCATGTCCTGTTTTTTCTTTATCATCCAGGTAATAGATAACTCTTTGGGGTTGTTATAAAGTGAAATGTTTTGTAGTATGACAGTAGTTTTCCTGGTTTTTTCTAAACATCAGAATTTTAGGATTTGATTTTTTTTTTCATTTGGTGACATAAGAATGAAAGCCTGTTTTAGTTTAAAAAGGAATTAGTGGGAAAAAAAGAGAAACCTCTTTTGTAATGAAATACAACTTTGTCACTCTTTTATAGTGTTCTTATATATGCATTTAATGTGATTATTCCCCCAGGATTGTTGTCTTTATTACTGCTAGGACATGGCTTTAAGTAAAAATGTATAGTGATATTTATGAATGAATTCCACAAATACTGACTATCATTGCAGTCAATAAGCTACTGGGACAGGCAAGATGGATGTTTTTGAGGTCTCATTCCCATAACCATTAGGATTTATCATGGACACTATTCCTAAGCATTTAACTACTGTCTGCTTGTCTGGAACCGAAGCAGTAGCAATTTGAATTGTCTCATTCTAGCAGCTGCAAGACTTTGAAGATTATGACTTTCAAAAGGACTTCAATAGAAAGCTTTACTTACCTGACACATTGAGAAGAAATGTGTCATTTTAAACCAGCTGTGTATATACTGCTTTAACCCTGGTGAAGACAAATCATACAATCTGCATCATGGCTGTATAAATTCACAACTTTTCTTTCCAAACTTCAGGTAACTTACGTGACTCTTTGTGTTTGCATACAACCGTCTGTTACCCTGTTAGTGTACCTTATTTGCAGTACAGGGAAGAAGCAAGGGAATGATTATATCAGCTTAACAGTCTACATTTAGGATAAGAACACCCCTAATGTAGTACTTGCCGGTATTAATACATGGAGTAGAACAGAGAGAATCAGGACACACATTAACACTTCTCAAAACGTAAAACAGAAATCTCAAACTAAAGCTCTGTGATTGCATTTAAATGCATCAGTTTTCCTTCCCTTAAGAACTGCAATTTGATGTCTTTCCTAGAAATTCTTTGTTGAATTGTCTGACTTTTGGACAGTGCCCCTTCCCAGAAGAGTGACACATTTTGTGTATTTAATGAAGACCACTGTGGAGTTTGGACAGCCTGACACATCTTTAAAAATCTTGGTTCAAAGTGTTCATACATTGATATCTCCTAAAAAAGGCATGATGGAGACACTTTTATTGGATTCAGAGATGCAACAATGTATAATCTTTAACTTCCTGGGGGTTTTAAATGCTATGTCAATATTCTTATGTTTTTTTTAATTCCAGCAAAAATAAAAGTAATTTCAATGTATATTTTTCAGAAACTGTCTTTCTGAATAGCTCCTCTGTTTTCTGCATTTACACTGCTTCTGTGTTTTTTCCTATGACAGTGAACCTCACACTGTTTGGAGTAGGGTGATGTGAACAGCAGCTTGTACTTTTGTTTTTGTGCTGGAAATGCAATGCAACACAGCTCAGACTCAGTTAAGAAAGTCACAGTGAAGGTGTTTGCCCCTGAAAACAGGAGCAAAATGCATAAAAGCCGGTGGAAAAGAAGCTCTTAAAACAAATACACAGGGAAAAAAGCAGTGAAAATAAGATAAGAAAAAGAGTTTGGAGAAGATACAACTTAATAATGAAAAACACTGTATTTAGTTCTTTGCAAGTGTGTCCATGGATATTCTCCTTTCCAGGGAATTTCTCCTTTCCAGGGAATCTGCCCCGGTGGGATTCATGTTGCCAGTTGTAGGAAGAGCACAGGGATGCTGGTTTTCTGGGGTTTTTTTAAATACACATAAGCAGAGCTTGTTCTTTTACCTGCCCAGGTGATAATGCTACCAGCTTTCAAGGTTACCTTTATGCTCTCAGTACTTGAGTGAACAGTGGTGTTTGGGGTGGATAAGTGATACAGGTATTTGACACTGGATTGTGAACGAGCTTTTTCTTACGTGTCACTGTGCAGCAGGCCCACACCAGGGAGGGGAGGCAGAGTGAGACTCCTGATCCCAGCTCAGCTCCCTCATTCTCCATGCAAGTGGTCCACCAGAGATTCAAACTGCAATAAGTGCACCACCACTGTGAAGGATTAATGCCCTAGTCAGGAAAACAGGAGAGACTAAATCCAGTATTTTGTGTGGGGGAAAAAAATTCACAGCAAGATAAAAAATGTGTGCTATCACAGTTCAGAATTTTATACTCCCTGAACTATATATATGGTACATGGTTGCCACCTTTTCTTTAAAACAGGCAGCTCAAGGCCTACTTTCCATGTTGACTTTATGCTACAAAAGTTGTAACCCAGTCAGTGACTGTAGATCACAGCCAGCATGTTCTGTAGCTGTTCCCTGCACTGGCTGCTTGAGATTTTGCTTGTACAATTAAAGCAGTGTAATTTAGTTAATGTGCATTTGGCTGCTAATTAAATAAAATATTTGGAGGCTCAAAGTATCATCTGTAGGGGCTTTTCATACTCAAGTCTTCCAAGTGGAAGAAAAAAAGAAAGATTTTGTTAAGCAAGATTTTCCTGAAATTCTGCAATTGTGATGAATATAAAACAAACACCAAAGGCTGCATTTGGGACCTTCCTAAAATAAGAAAAAGAATGCTGGAATTTCAGGGTGTGAGAGAATACTTTGGTGTTTCAGTCCTTCAGGCATTTTTATAGTTGTAAGAAATGGTGGTTACTTCAGCCAAAGTAGTGGCAGAGTTACAGACAGGTACCTGTGGCTGTGAGGATGGAGCCAGTGCAGCTGGCCAGGATTAGTTTTTAACTTTCTGCCATGGACATGATACTATGGATGGTATCATGATACTATGGATGGTGTGCTGCTGAACACCTCATTTACAAGGGCGTGGCTTTGCAGCAGTTTGCTGGTGAGGTTGTTCTCTGGGTGAACATCAGTGTCAAACCTGCCCTTGGCAGGGAGTTCCCGAGGGTCGTCCCTGAGCGTTAGCGCCAGGCCCTGTGTGCGCGCTCTGGTCTCCTCACGTGATGCTCCAGGAATGCACTTTCCTTTGATTATTTTTCTTGACCCAGATCTCTTCCAAATATGGTCTCAGCTTAAACAAGTTTGTGTTATTAGAGCTCAGGCGTTTGCAGAATAAATTCTGGCTTCCAGCTAACTGTGGCTGGCTGTAAGGGAGTGGTGGAAGCAGAGAGCAATCTAAAAATGCAAAAAACAAAAAGGGTACAGCTGGACCCAAATTTGTCTCAAAATGTACATTTTGTACAATGTTTATACAATGCTAGGCAGGAAAATTTGTTTTCATAGTTTTAGCTGCAGTGGAAACAATTGTTTTTAAATAAATGACCATTAGTCTGAGTGATTGCCACCCAAACATTGCTTCTCTGAGACTTTTCATCTGAAACAGATTTAAATATTTTTCTTTAGTCAAACTGAGAGATACAAGATTGTCAAGCTGACCAACATAAGCAGAGGTAAATTAATTAACATCTGAGACCTAAGTTGTTCTAGTGAGCTAAGAAATTATTAATAACCTACTGTGGAGTGAGCATATGATTATGTTATTTTATACTTTTGCCATTCTAAGTATGAAGTTCATAATAACAAACATTTCTCAAAATAATAAATACTCCATAGCAATTGTTCTGAAATGAATGGCCGAGCAAGGAAAATGTTACACTCAGAATTAAGATCAAGGATTTTTGTTAAAACCTACATTTCCTTTGCCTGTGTAAATTAGCAAGGAAGTGAATCTGACAATTCACAGTTAAATAGACAGGAGGTCATGGCAGTTCCCATACTGAATTCTCCCTGTTTGCTCAGCATGCTTTGGAGCCCAGGACCGGCAAGAAGCTCCTGTATTGGCAGAAGAAGGAACTTGTGCTTTGTGGCCCTTCCTCTCCTTGAAAATGTGGATCCTTTGGTGAGATCTCTGCTGAGAGAGGAGGAGAATGGCACTTCTTGGTCTGGATGTGGGAAGGGGCAGCATTTTATTGCATTGCTTATCTTACAGATAATTAATCATTATAATAAGTAATGATATGGTAATTCATGATAAGTAATCATTTGGTACTGCTAATGAGTCAGTCCTTTTAGAGGAAGAAAAGGAGGAAGCAGATTCACAAGCGGAGGAAGAGCCGTGCTTCAGGCCCGGGGAGCTGTGACAAAACAAGACGGTGGCAGAGCAGTTTATCAGTGTTTGGTCCCTGTTGTTATTAGCACAGTGCACACTGGGGGACTGGGCCCTGTGGCTAATGCATGACAATTTGAGCTGGCTCAGCTGGTGTGGGTTTGCCTGGAGTGTGGTGCAGGGCAGTGACACCAACCTGGCCATCACGGAGCCATGGCCAGTTCCACGTCAGACATTTCAATCTTGCTCTGCTTTGCCAGGAACAGCCTTGACAACAGCTGGGTTCCAGCTTCACAGCTTGGAATGGAATCTTTCACTGCCTCAAGTTACACTTTCACTCCTGTAGGGTCTGATAGCTTCTGTGTTCTATGTGCAATTTCTGCAGAAATAAGGAGGCTGAGCTCAGCCTGACTTCCATCACCTTCCAGATTAAAATATAGAAAATAACAGGATACTGAAAAGGTATCTAACTGAAACATTTTTCATTGGCATTTCCAACAGGCGTTAGAACAGCAGAAAGATGAGCTTTGTAAATAAACTCAATCATTTGCTAAATTAAGCCAAATAAATGCTGCTTTTCCCTGCTGCCTTCTTATATTGCAAGTGAGGATTCCTCCATGCATTAGGAAGAAATGGCAAAAATACAAATCACCATCTTGGCAGGATGTTTCACAGCAATTTTCAGCCTGAAGAGCTCCAAGTATTGTAGAAATGGAATATCTTAGTGTTGGAGTACAGCAGTCAGCTCCTCAACAGAAGGAAAGGAAACTATTTTTGAAAACAGAATTAACCATTTGCAAAAGCTGCAGGTTCTTGTTTCCCGGTCTTTCTTTGCTTTTATTTTCTAAAACCTCATCTGAGTAATACACAGTATTTTTCACGCTCTTTTGTACATCAGTCATTTAAGGGCCAATGTGCTCATTCAGACCATGTGATTTGAAGATTAAGTGACTTAAGTGAAGATTAAGTTGCTAATGGAGGACAAGAATCTCTTTGCAGTCATTAACAAATGTGGATTGAAAAATATGTTGGTCACAGCCCTTCACCAAGTGGGCTGTCCTATTGCTTCACTAAAACTGACCTCGAGGACAAAAAGTTGGATGGTGAAATGTGCTGGGCACTTAAAATTCGTGTTTCTATGGGATCTTTCTGGAAATAGTTGAAGTGGCTACTTGTAGTTGCTGTTCTGCTTGCAGGTATTTAGTTGTGTTTAAAATGAAATGCTACTGCAATACTGAGCTCTTCAGAACATAGATGGATGAAACAAAGCAAAGCATTTAATTACCAGCAATCCCACACTGGTGCTGTAAGGCTCTAGTGGTCCATGCCCGGACCCAACCCCATGTGAGCTATGCTGGAAATGGCAGCTGTTCCCACTGCAAAGTCAGCAGGGAAAGAGACGTAATACCTCATTCTAATAGTCCTGACGCTGGACTATTCCATAATGGATTGCAGCGTGTGGTGGAGTCACCGCCCCTGGAGGTGTTTGAGTGAAGACTGGATATGACACTCGTCTGTTTGATACGGTGATGTTTGGTCACAGGTTGGGCTCGGTGATCCCAGAGGTCTTTCCAACCTAAGTGAGCCTGTTATTCTGTTGGGTACTTTTGAGACAGAAGATACCACATTCCTCTATCCAATGGCAGTGATGGAAGCACCAGTAATAATGATCCCGCTTCCACGGATGCGCGTGGCCATGCACAGTGCTTAAAGAATTCGGGATTCGTGCGTGTCCTCTCGCCGAGCGGAGGCCAAACCCAGCCTCACCTCTTCCC
>VZTN01034377.1:910777-989667 GCA_013400515.1 Erpornis zantholeuca | reverse complement strand
CGCGAAGAGAGCTGCGCCATCGCCGCCCGTCCCTCCGTCCTCGCCCGGCCGTGTCCCGGGCCGAGGGCCGAGGCCTGTCCGTACCCCCCGCGCGGGACAGGGGACACGCGAGGCCACCCCCGGCCCGGTGTTCCCGGCTACGGCCGAGTCGGAGGGAGCTGTGCCGCCCTTTTGTCCCCTCAGCCGGCCCCTGGCCGCTCCAGGTGGTGCTGGGCCCTCCTGCTCTCCAGCCTGCGGCCGGCAATTGTTCCTTCCCTTCAGCACCCGCAGCCCCGTGCGTGGGGCTGGTGTGTGTGCAGGGCTGTTTACTCGAAGCGTGTTCCCATTCACGTGGGTCACCTGGATGTGTGCGTACAGCCCACGGATGTATTTCCTAACACACCTAAGTAGAGGATGCCTTTGCTCACCTGCATTTCGGGGTACTTGGAGAGCTTCACTGTGTCCCTTCCGTGTCTCTTTGCATTCTGACATAATGTGTGTCAGTGCTGTGTATTCTCGTGGACAATTAGAGATAGTATAGTGCATTCTTGTTTGTGCTTAGTTATTCTGGGGTAATTAATTAGGGAATAGTTGCACCTTAAATTGTGTGCAGTTCTCCCTGGGTTAACAGTTATTTTGATCTTTGTGGGTTTTATTTTTGTAAAATGAAAGGGTAGGAGGAACACTCTATTAATATATTTTTTATATTATGGTTTATTTTTATTTCAGTCTTCAGAGGCCAGAGTTTCTCTTAAAATTTTGTGTGTGTCCATATCTGTACCCGTATCCCTCATGTTTTAGATGCAGCCTTAAATAAAAAAAGTCCTACATGTTTTTCCATTGACCATTGTTGAACAGATTCAACAAGTGGGCTTTGTCTTTCTGCAGTCTCACACAAGGACACTGCTGTGGCTGTGTTTGGGCGTGTGGACAGGTGTTAAGAGGCCTTTGCACTGCTGGGGTGTGTGGACAGGTGTCCAGAGCCTTCTGCACTAATCTCGTCACAGAGATGCACTGTGAAAGTGTACATCAGGAAGAAGATCCATCTCTTTAAACTTGAAAGTCCTTTTGTGGTGGCAGGCTAGGGAAAAAGTAGAGGGTAGGTGAGAACACCCACTGAGATGAATGAGCACCTCTTACCTCTCGGAGCTATTGTTTGAGACTGCAGCCTTGGGGAGAAGAGCGGGGTGGGCGAGAACACCCACGGAGATGAATAAGCATCTCCAGCTCCTCAAAGCCCTTGTTCTAGGCTATGGCAAGGACTGCTCTTTTTTATTTGGGAGTAGCCCCTAGAGGTTAATGGACAAATCACTAACACTAATAATCCTTTCTTTATAAAGATCCACCTCTACCTGCTCCATTATTCATATGCATATTTGGTTTGCCTTGAAGTTTGGTAATTAAGAACCACAGAATAATGAGGGTGCAGTTTCAGCGTACTCTCCTAAGCCAGTCTGTCTGGCCTGATGGCTGCCTCAATTCAGTACTTCTCCATCCCCAGCTCTGGGGGTTTTCTCCAACCTCCATTCCCCGTGCTGTGTGTGGGGCTTGTCATGCCTGTCATCCAGGTCTTTGAAGTCCACTAAGACCATCTTTTTGAGATCTGGTTATTTTTTTTAAGTAACAGTACTGGGGAGTGGGGTCAATGGCAGCCAGTGGGTAATGTGGCTTAGGCTGACCTGGCACTGTCTCTGTGCTAATGGAAATGTGGGTTTCTGTTACTCTCTTGCCTCAATGCCTACACACTGTTGCTTTTGCTTTCTTGTTGGATTAGTTTTCACCTAGATCAGATCCCTGGTGTTGATTTGTCCTGCTCTTGCACAATAGTTAGTGTTGGCACAAGGAGTGGGAATGTGGGAGAAGAGGAAAGGGCAAGATTGTCCTGTTCAGAAAAAGGGCGGATTCTAAGAGTGGTTTCTATTGATTATGAAACCAAGCTGTCAGTTGTGTCAGTGTAACTGGAGGTGCACAGGTAATTAAGTCATTGATGCCATCTCCCTTCATTTTTGCGAAGCTGTCTTAACCCTTTCAAGGTGTCCTGTTCATCATCATCATCATATACGATCTTAATTTTGGGGTGAGAAGAAGTCAGCTGACATCCCTGCTGATGTTAGCCTCTAGTGAGACTCTGCCCTTGGATTTGGCTTATTTGGTTTTTAGGGTTACAAAGCCTAACAATTACTTGTTTGCCTGGTTTTGCAATCAAATAATGAATGAACTCTAAAAGTTCCCTTTACTTGACACTTAGCCTAGTGGTGATTGCCAGCATCAACTCGTTGTGAGCAGTTGAGCTTTGTAATACAAAGCTGGTGCTTAGGCTTTGGAGAGCTTTGTTTCTCCAAGGGTGTCTGAGTCAAAAGAGTTGAACTCCCGGGGGCACAGAGGCGCACCCAGGTTGCAGCTCTCTGGTGAGGAGCAGGAGGCAGAGACCATGGTAAGGGAAGGCTCCCACTCTGCCTGGCATGTCTGGGGGAGAGGAATTTGAAGGGAGCTCCATATAACTCTTAACTTCTGTCACATAAGAAAATGACCCTAGGTCACCAGAGGCAGGACCATACTTCTAAGTTGTATTGCTGGGGAACTCTTAATTTATTAGTGATTTTGCGCTAAGAATAATTGAGAAAGAAACTGTTCCCAAAATTATGTTGTCTTTTCGATTTTCAGTCTTACGTTGTTATGTAGTAACTCTAGCAAATCACTGCTGTAAAGAAATTATTTCTTATATTTTGGTGGTTTTTAATATATTTTACGTGGTGTCAGATGGTGAGAAAAATCATATTATGCACCAACTGTGGAAAGGGGTTCATAAGCACAGTGTGGAAAAACTGGTTATTGAGCTTCACAAGTAGATAAGATTTCAGTTGTAGGTTCAGGTGTTAGAGTGTATTTTGTGCCACTGAGAGAATTGCATACTTAGTATTTTTTTAATATTTACATTTATGTGAATACTCCATGTAAGGTGCAGCTTTGTGAAATCAAGAAGTCACAGGGTTTTAAAAATTGGGTAAGGTCCTACTTTAGCAAGAGTTAATGTTTAGAAAAGGAGCTGACAATAAAAGGGACATGTGAAAAACATTTAAATTGATAGAATTAATTCTTCTCAGTGAGTGATGAAAGGATTTCTCACACATGCTGTTGTAAGAGAGAAGAACAGAACTACACCATATTTCTGTTGCGGTCTTGAAAGGGAAGATATTCCTTCTGCTGTTGTTGCTGCTCAACCCCCCCCTGCAAAGCAAAGGAGCCCTATGACGCTCCCCAAGACCATGGAACTCAGCATAGAGTGTCCTTTATGAGGGATCCTGAACAGAGCTGGGCCTGTGCTCCGCTCCCGCAGTGTTCACTGGCAGCCGTGACCTTCAGAGAGCTGTGCACAAATGATGCTTCTGGTTGCTTGTGTCGTTAAGTAGCAAGTCACATACTTTGATGTGTTGGATGATGATGAAAATGCACTGCTACAGCCTCCCACAGCCCCATCGATACTGTGGAAACTATTGCAAGCTCAGCGGTGAAAAACCTCAGTAAAATGAGTGGGTGTTGTATACTAATGCTCATTAAAAGCAAAATTGTCCCTGTTGGTGTGAGGAGTTTACCCTCCCTGGTATTCATCATTTGAAAAGCTGTAATACAGCTGGACTTTGAGTTTTGTGCAGCTTTGCTGTGATTCAGGTGTGTTTTAGCAGAGTCAGGCACTTGCTGAGTCAGGTCTGTTCTGGCACTCACCAGGCCACAGAAGGCAGGCTGGGGTGGGTGAGAGCAGAGCAGTTGCCTGGTGCTCAATGCAGATAATGGGTCTCAGGTCCAGCACTCAGTATAAAATAGCTACTGAGCAAGTGCCTGTTCTGGGCCGTTTGTGAACTTCTCTGCTTATCAAAGGTTTTGTCTTGGCTACACTGGCAGCTAAATCCTGGCTATGAAGAAGGCAGGGTATGATGTTTGAAAGCCAAAGATGGCATCATGTCACAGCCCAAGAGGATATTTTTATGTAATGTGATTTGAGTAGCTTTGATATTAAAATTTTGTGTAGTGACCAGGTCATGAATGGGAATTTCCTGCAGAGTTTCAAGCCTGGAGAGAGATGGGCCATGAACAGAACCAGGAGCCTTAGCAGCTGTGAGTTAGAGCTGTATGTTAAGCTGTATTTAGGCATACAAGGACGGGTCATGACCATGTCCAGACATCCCCCTGTCCAAAGTCTTGTGGGTCACAGCTGGATGGTCCTGTTTCTTTCTAGCAGTGGTGGAGCTTCTGTGCTTCATTCCATGAGAAGCTCTGGTGCTGCCTCTCTTTTCCTAAAGCCATCTTATCCAGTGCCTTCTCCCTTCCCCAGCATTTGTACAGATATAAATTACCAGACACTAAAGGATCCATACAGAAAATCCTCCACAGTCACTTTCCAGTGAATCTTTTTGAAATACAACTAAATTTCCATGTTACAGTGCCTTAACTGTTTGTTTATACAGAGATATTCAGCCAGTCAGTTAAATCAGTTTAAAAGCTGATTTAAGTAAACTGTTGCCAATATTTTTACATGTCTGTTTACAGGTTTAAAATGAGAAAGTTCTCTCTTGTTGGAAACATTTTTGGAGGGTTTTATTCAAGAATGATTGCACACAAAGTTGTATGTGTTTAGCTATACAATTTAGCTAGAGTGCAATTCTTAAATTGAAATAGCTTTGCATTTTATATCAATTTTCTTCTATGCTGTGTATCTCCCTGCCAAGAAACCTGCTTCCACTCTACAGATAGACTCGTTACATTCTTGTGTTCCTTACTGTAATGTGAATGAAGGAAAATTATGCTGGAGAGTCCATGTTAGAGTCATTAAGCTCAATTACACATTCCTTTTCAAAACTTAAAAAAAAAAAGTCTTAAATCAAAGAATAGGAACCTTGGCTACTCTTGAAATTTGCATGGTTTGATGAAAAATGGTGCAGAGAGGGGAGAAAATGCATTAAAAAAAATCCCATTGGCAGTCTTCCACTGAGATTGGGGGTTTTGTTAAGCTTCCTCTAGAAAGAAATTTTAAACAGTTACTGATATGTGCTGTCTTTCTTCCTTCATCCATTCCAGTGATAGTGATTGTTGCCAGATGGAAGGTAAAGTATCATCAGCCAGGTCTTGTGCGTGAAGTCAGTGTTTGTCAGAGCTCTCAGTGGTATTGCAGTAGGCACAAAGCACATGCATATGGTGATGAAGCTCCAGCATTTGTCAGCTACAGCAGAATATATTCACTGTCTAGGAGTACTTAGAATGGTTCTCCCCCAGAAAGATGGATGGAAAAATCCCCCCAAGTGTAATGAGGAAAAGAAACAGAGAATAAGAATGTAACACAGGGATGAGTATGAGCCTGGTTAGTCTCAGGAGAAGTACCAGGGACCCCTGCTTTATTCAGTGGCTTCTCTCAGCTCTGGTGTGTTCCTTGGATACTGGGCAGCTGAACTGACCCTTCTTTGTGGCAGCCGAGCTTGGAGCAGCTTTTTGGGGCCAAAGCCAGTATTCCTGTGTTCAAAATGAGTACTGAGACAAGAATGCTGCTCACCACTCCAAGTGTCTCTAGTGTATCAACAAACAGCTGAACAGCCTTTCAGAGCCACTGGGCTTTACACTCTCTGCAGCAAAAGGACATTATTGAACCCTCATGTTTGCAATTACATATCATGAAAAATCTCAGGTATTTCTTGTGCTATTGCAGGCACTTTTCTAGTGTGGTTAAAGAAAGATAACTTTTTTTAACTGCTAAATGTAGAAAAACTTAAGCTTCAAGTGTTGCTGCACAGAAGAGACTCTCTGGTCTCTTGACCTGAGCTTATTTCCTTTGTTCTTTGCTTAGTGCAGGCTTGCAAAGTATTCTTAGTTGTTTTGTTTGCAAGTTATCAGCTGCTATAACGGTGGTTTCAGTTTTGTTCTGCTGTATCCCATGCAATGCACCAGCATTGTAGCACTTCGCTTATCTCTGCTAGAACATCTAATATGTAAACTATATTACTGTCATAATTTCCCTATTTGACATAAACCCATATTCATATATTTGCACAAGAGAAATGCACACTGTAATGTAAAAGAGCACAGGGATTTACTCCAGGGTAAATAGACTGTCTGTGCTCCATGCTTTCTCTCTGGCTGACGGGAAACATTTATAACTGCCAAATAAATTCAGTAATTAATGGTAAAGTTTAAATTGTGTTGCTGTAGGGGATATTCCAGAGCTATTATAGGGAAAAGATAATAAATCTTCCAGACCTTATCTACTTGATAAATTTACCATGGGAAGACATAGTTGGTGTCTTAAAAGTGTGACTATAAGACACAGAAGTACTCTGAAGGGCCAGATATTTATTGTCTTAATCTTGCCTTCAGCATGGCTAAATATTTCTATCTTAAACTTCGAGTATTTGCAGGTAATTTAAGATGTAGAACCAGTATAGTTGAATGGAATATATAATTGCTTTATTTCCCAGAGTTGTTGGCATTGCCAACAATATCAACATATTTCAGTGCTGGCATTGCTAGCAGTTTGTGTGCACTCTCCTAACTAGGACAGCAGTGGCATTTCTGCAATCCAGCATCTTGTACTTAGCTACCAATTCATTTCGTCCCTCTGCTTTCCCAACTATGGCACCGTTGTGTTGCCAAATGCCTTATGTGTTTCTTTCTTTGACATTAATTGCGACATGAAATAACAAAACTGATTAGCACTTTATTCTTTTGCTGCAGTTAAAAAAATCTTTAGGGTCCGATATCTACTATACCAAAATAATTATAACATATCTTTCCTTGGCTTACAGCTGAGTCACATATTAATCTTAGAGCTAAAACAACTAAAATCTAGATGAGATTTGTTTAGAAAGGTTTTGGAATCATAGATGTGAAAATACTGTAGGTCTTGGTTGCTGAAATGCTATTGTTCCATTTTTTAACTTACTTCTTCCCTAATTATACCTATGTGAATAATACATGGTTTAAACTGTCTTTTTTAACTATGTGTAAAGGTTACTCACCTTTACATAGACCTCAAGTGAAGTCTTAATAAAATGCATTTTAAAAGTAATTTACTGACATCAATAGTGTTTACTAAAAATAGACAAAGTAGTTCAGACTAATTTTAGGAAACAGAGGTAGCTTTTGAAAGATTCTGTTTTGTGGAATGCTGCAGTATTATGATATATTGATACATGTTTCTCTCTCTTATTTTTGGTAGAAAATGATGCACCCTGTTGCCAGCAGTAATCCAGCTTTCTGTGGGACCGGCAAGAGCTCTTGCCTGAACGAAGACAATGTGAGGGCTGCGGATCAGTTTGACCTCTATGCCACACAGCAGAGCAAGTACAGCCACGCAGTCAGCCACAAACCCATTGCCTGCCAGAGACAAGACGCCTTGAACGAATCCCACTTGCAGACCACAAGTGGCAGGAATATAGAGACAAAAGATGAACTAAAGAAAAAGAAAAACCTCAACCGCTCCGGAAAACGTGGAAGGCCATCAGGGACCACGAAATCAGCAGGGTACCGAACCAGCACAGGTCGACCCCTGGGGACCACCAAAGCAGCTGGATTTAAGACAAGTCCAGGCAGACCCTTGGGTACAACTAAAGCAGCAGGATACAAAGTCAGCCCAGGCAGACCTCCAGGTAGCATTAAAGCTCTATCACGGCTTGCAAATCTAAATTATACTTGTGGCAGTGCAGCTTTTCCTTACCCTATGGTGCATAACAGAGGAGTACATGCTGCTGGTGAAACTAGCAGCAAAATCAAACAGCCTAATGAGTGAAAGGAGGGAATGAGTAACTCCTTACTAATCTGCTTTATGCTGATTTTGTTTCTTGAGTTTTCTTGTAATGTTTGCCTAAGTCTGAGTTTCTAGATTTTATTCCAATAATGCCATAGCCTACCAGTGCCATTCGTAACTTTTACAGAATGTTGAGAAGGCTTTGGTTTAAAGAGGCATCTGTTGATTTTAAATCATAATTTATAGGGAAGTCTGAAATGATACATTATGCTTTGGTATTGATACTTAAGTAATGTCCATGTCCCTAGTTTTAAATTCAGTTTCTCATAAATCTAGATGTGTGGTTATGCATTAAATAATTGAAATAAGGAGGACAGAAATTAGCTGTCTGATGGTTCATGATGTGGCCTGTTCCATGATAAGCAACTTAGCCAGTTAAGTTCTTACTTGATAAAAATTGATAAAGAAAGTGGCAAGCCACATTTTCCACTTCTACAGGACCTTCTACAGACCTCAGATAGACTTAAAAACTGAAACAAAAAAAACCCACCCTTTTTTTCTAAAGTGATTTCCAGTGATTTATTTCTGGAGTTGTAGCATTGAGTGAATTTCAACTAATGCTCAAAAATATTTTTGAAGATATTAAAGAAACCTGAGTATTTGTACAGTGCGTTACAGCTTCACAGCGCCTTACAAAGACAAGTTACTTTGCCTTTAGGTGAGAGCAGTTCTTTTAGCTACACTTTTACAGGATTCTGCTGGGTAATTTTGAAATGCCTAATAGTACATATACCAAACCACAAATAATTCTTTGAAATTTGAAATATTTTATAAGAAATTAAGTACTGTTATTCTAGTTAGGCACTTGAATAATATTAAGCAGTATGTTCTTAAATCTGTAAATAGCTATTTACGCTGGCTTTTGCCTTTCAAATCTGTGCTTAGATGGCAACAGTTTAATAGCTTTTAAAATAATAAACTACAATGTTTACAAATTAAACTTTTTAAATAGACACTGTTGCCAAATTTTTAGACTCAGTTTTGCCACATATTCCTGGAAATAGTTATTTTGTTGTTTGACACTTATACTATATTTAAGTTATGGGAGCTTGTATATCTACCAAAGGACACCATTTCCATGATTTTTAAAAGCAAACTGTATAGCTGATGCAAACAGGATGCAGTTTACTGCACTGCTAGACTCCAGATATAGAGTAATTCATCTATGCATGCAAGCCAGAAAAAAATGTTGTTGGTTAACTATAAATACCTTTCTTGACTCAAACTAAAACCTCCCCTTCTCCCAAAAGAAATGTTCCATTTTTCAACTGGGTGTGTGTATTTTTTTTTAAGTGTGGGAGAATGTGTGAGTGTGAGTGTGTAAAATACTTCCATCCAGACTTCAAAAGGAAAAAAATCAGTCCTCAATGGTGCATATTGTTTGTTCTAAATTCATTTTACCGAATCTAAAACATCTTTTTTTTTTTTTTTTTTAATCTGGAAGAAAGTTTGCATTTAAATTGTTTCACATATAAAATGACTTTATGATAAATTCGTAGCTTGAAATATCTTGGGAGGGGGAATATATAGAATTTGCAGATTTAGGGAGAATAAAAATTTGGGTTAATTGAGCCTATGCTGAATGGGTAATGATGATGGTAATTTTTGTTAACATAAATGCTATTCTGGCCTGCTATCATTTTGACTAGACCTCTTGATTTCAGTGATGACAACTTAAGAAACAGATGTCATGTTTCATACCTTTTTTATCAGGAAAAAAGCAGCAAGCCTTCAGGTGTTCCAGTGATGCCTAACACATGTTGAGCTGGACTTTTGCTGTACTTTACAATAGGTGTGTTGAATTGTTTTGGGGGAACTGTGTATGCACTGGCAACTAAGACAATGAACCTCAACTTATACTGGATGGCTCCTTAGTCGATAGATGAACTAATGGCAGCTAAATTGCTACTAAGGAATAGTTTCTTCATGCTGAAGCTCTGAAATCCAGTTGTACGTTCTGTTCCTCAACAAACTCGCAAGTCTGAAATTTAGCAGTCTCTCTCGGAAGATGTAATTTCTGACACATGCAAAGTGCTAACGTGAGTTCATTTACCCTCAGGATCTGTGTTGTATTGGCTGTTTTTAATCAGATAATTTTTCAACAAAAGACTGCTTTAAGTTCTTTCCTGAACTCAGCTGGGCAAGCAGTCCTCTTCAGCTGAATGTATAACTGCAGGAGTGTCACACCTCGCTGGCAAGGAACGTGTTGCATGTCACCACTGGACCTTGGAGAAACTCCACTCCTTACCTCCTCCTGTTGATCCTGTTTGCTCCTGTCCGTTCCTCACTTGTGCATCCACTCAATGGTGCTGTGCTGTGTGTCAGGAGATAATGCAGATGTATTGCTGTTCTGCTAGTATAATTTGTATTCAAGTATGCTGATGAAATAATGAAATCACCTAAGCAATTTCTGTTCATTACAGTGTTTATTAATTATATCAGATGAAATATAATCCCAGTAAAAACTAATTATTGTTGTCAGTTGTGAAATGATGAGCATCAAGTAGAAAAGTGTTCAGAGAGCCCGCAGTGGGCTGCTTGGCACTCTGGATTTAGGAAGGAGACCAGAAATGCACTGGTCATTTCCTAATTATGCTTTATTTTATATCAGACTAGAGTTTACTGGTGCCATGCAGTGAGGGGAAGAAAAAAAGAGGAGATTCAAAGTGATTAGAAATGGAATTTTCAAATATTTCTGTTCTTCCTATGTATACTCTGCAGAATACATTGTGCTTTTTTCAACACTTTTCTTTCCATGAGAAACACTGAAACAGCATGTTAATGCCTAAACTTTATTAATACCAATGGGAAAACTGGCATTTTCCCCCCATAGTATGAAAATATTACTTGTAAGGTAAATTGCTTATTTTATATTACGTATCATAATTCAGCTATTCATAAGCTAGGACCACTGTTGTGTGTTAACACTGTTCAGAAGACAGACATGTCAAGTTTAATAATTTCTCTTAATTATCAAGTTTCTAACATCTTATTTATACATAAATGAAATGTATTAGCTTGCTATTATTCCTTAATGATGCTATAAAGTTCACTGTTTAAGATACATATAGTAACTACTATTCATTTTCTGATTAAATTTACTTAAACTTTAAAACCAAATAATTTTGCTACTATAAATAGTCTTGCACTGGACAGATTCAAGATGCTAGCACCATATTTTGTCAGAAAAAATGGATACCATCAGAAGCAGCTGACTTTGATATCAGATGGTATTTTTAAAATCAGCACTTAGCTTTGTCATTAAAGCAATGTTCTTTATATCTTGGATTTAGTTTAAAATAATCAAATTAACTAGAGCCATTAAAGATCTCTCTTCTGAATGAATAAATTTTCATTTTGTCTGAAGGATCTTAATGTTCAGTCAGGACAAAACCAAGCCTTGTCAGTGAAAAGAATTACCTGGAACTACAATATGCAGAGTAATTCAGATGAGAATTTAACTCCCTCCCCCATTTTGAAGAGCTTTAAAAGGCAGAGCAATGTGAAGTCATTTGTGCAATGGTTTCATTAGCTGTGACTCTGCTGTTCTTGTTATATGTATAATAATGTTTCACCCTTAGAGTTGACAGTTAAAACAGCTGATAACAATCATAACTTGGAACTGCAAACTTCATTTCTGATTACAAAAGAAGTTTATTCTTTATTTTAATGCATATATTTTAACACTGCTTAAATATATTTATGACTTTAGTAGAAACTAGACCTTTCTTCTTGTGACTTTTTTTCCAGATAGAAGAATCTGCATTCTAAAATTTGAACCACTTTCTGTTATTTCAATCTTCCATCATTTGCTTTTCCACAGGTTTACTTTGGGGGTAACAGTAATCTGTTAAGTAACTAGTATCAGCACGCTGTCCTCTGCTGTAAAAAGCCTGATTAGATACTGTGTATGTTTTTATGTCCATGAACTTGAGCTACTCGTGTGCAATTATGTGTATGGGAATGGAGTAGTGTTCATGATCTGTATTTACATCATCATATGGATGTATATTTATTAATAAAGTTAATACTTTAAACCTATCCATTTTTCCCTGGTGGTTTTTTTTTCTATCTTTTAAATTCTGCCTGAAGATGCTAGTTGACAGTGTTACCTGCTTATTACAGGCGCATTACATATATTTGCATTAAGGCAGAAAGACTCTATGAGTGGCAAGGTATCAGGATATAGAGGAATGTTGCTTATTTTTTAATGAATTGAAAACAGTGTGAAAGTAACTTAATTGTTCTAGTCCTTTCACTCAAACAGGAGAAAAGGGGACGAAAGGAGCTATAACCCTATATGGATAAATAGTCAAATGCTAACTTTTTCCTCTGTTGCACATGGAAATCAATTTGAAAGTACTCATAAACTAAACTTTTCATGGAATGGTGATCATAATTGATTATTCTGGGATGTATAAGACACATTTATTCCTGTATTCCAGCAATATTCCAATTTATCTGTGGTGGTAAGATGCACTCTGTGTGCCACTCAACACTTTTTTTTTCTCTTTACTGAACTTTTTCAATAACTTTGGGGAAGAACAGGCAGTCCTATCTACCAGAAGCTGCAGTCCAGACTCCCAGGTCTGCATCCTCTGCTTGCTCTCCAGCAACCTTTGCTTTCTTTCCCGTGAATTTTCAAAGGCCTTAAATACACCTAGAGTTGGAACATTCCAAATGTCAGTTGCAGTAATTTTGCAGACTTTTTGAATTTACCTGAATATGGCATCTGATGCATTGGTTGGTTGGTTGGTTTTGGGGTTTTTTTTTGGATGGCCATTCTGATAGTTCTAAATATTTGGCGTTCAAGGTGACTGGATATGTTCAACAGCAGTCTGCTATGTACTGGTCTAAAAATCAGTTCCTGGACATGAGTGCCCAAGCAACATGCATTATTTTATTTGGTGTTAGCAAACTTTAAGTATTAGATATTATATCAGTCACAAATTGTATCAAACAAGAATACAGCCTTTTCAGGTGTGTTGGAAGTTGCTTGACTGCTTCCATGGGTGCTGTGTTCTGCCATGGAACGAACAGAAGGATGGAAGCTGCAGGGAGTCTGTTCCCTCAGTGCACAGCTGGTGTGTGAGGCCAGTTGTGGTTTCTGATGACTGGAGCAGTTCACGATTTATTCCAGCTGGCAGACTAGCACTGTTGGGGTATCAGCTACACAAGCTGCACATCTTCAAGGAATCTTTAAAATGGTTCTGTCTTTTAATAACCTCAGTTATGTTTAAGGTGAAACACTGGGGCTTGTTTTGGGGCTGGATTGACACTTTTATTCTTCTGCATCTCCTGATTTGAGCTCTTTAAGTAGCACAAAGAGTACCACATGGCTTAGTGATGTCGTACCTGTTAAACATGGATTACTTACAGTCACCATAAAAAACCTGTACCATTTTGATTTGTGTTATGGCAGGAAGGATATTACGTTAGGATTAAATTCACAGTAAAAATTTTCAGTTGAAAATGCTGCTTTGACTAAACTCAAGCATTAGGAGAAGGGAGAATGGGGCAGCTTTTTCCTTGCTAGTCTGTACCAGTTTGGATTCCCTTTGTGCTTTTGCATTCAGGGTTGCACTGTATCAGCTGATCTAATTAAATATTTTCCCTCTCTGTGCAAACCTCATGTTTTCTATTTTTAATGTCCTCATTGTTAGTGCTTATGCAAATTGGACTTTGAAAGAAAAAGTGAGAAAATGTGTGGTGTAAGGAATGAGAGTTGGAGAAGTACACCTGAGCAAAAACAAAGCCAAAAATCCCATTTCTGTAATAAATTACGCCCCTTTTCATTTATACACGTGCACTTGGTTTTTCCTGCCCTTTTCCAATGTGCATGGTTCATGTTCCCTAGGTCATAACTTATCAGTTTTTGACAGATGCAGAGTTTTGGCAAAATCTCATTGTGCACTGCTAGCAGTTTTAAGCAGTTAAAAAATATATCAGCACTTGAAGTAGTGTGTTCATTTTCAAAATGCCCCAAATAGTCTCGAGGCTTCACTATTAAACTAAAATATAGTAAAAACCAATTCTGCAACAGGAAAAATATAATTTCCTAAAAAGGAATATAGGAGTATTTATCTTGCCTTTCCGCTTGGGAGCTTTGGTTGATAAGCTGCTGGACAAGAACTCTTCTGTTTAGTTTTTAAAATATGCCTTTAGTTTGCCACGTTTTGCCCTTACCCCAGCCTGCTGTAGGTTAAGGCACAGTTTGTGTGCTAACAGCTCCCAAACGGGACCGCGCGTCGCTAACGAGGGTGGGAGGAGGCAAATCCCTCGTCAGGCAGCTGCGGCTGTTGTGGTCACAGCAGCCCCGGGGCTGCAACACCGGCTCGTAGCAGAGTTACGGGGTGCGCTTGTGCGCCCTCAGTTACTGCTCAGTCATAGCATCCTGCCGAAGCCATAGGATGACACTTCCCTCTCTGCAAGAATTTTCGACCTGAACTAATTTAAATCAACAATTAAATGCCTCCAGCAGCAGCAGCAGCACCAGCCCGATACCCGGCCCGGGCAGCGGCTCCGGTACACCGTGTGGGCTCAGCCCTACAGAACTGTAGGATGGTTTGGGGGGGAAGGGACCTTAAAGAACATCTTGTTCCACACCCCTGCTATGGGCAGGGACACCTGCCACTATCCCAGGTTATCCAAGCCCCGTCCAAACTGGCCTTGAACAATTCCAGGGATGGGGCACCCACAGCTTCTCTGGGCAACCTGTGCCCTGGCCTTACCACCCTCACAGTAATTTTTTTCTTAAAATAATTTTAGTAAAGATTTTCTTTTTCCTACTATCTAATCTAAACCATTCCCCTTTGTCCTGTCACAACATGCGCTTGTAAACAGTCTTGTCCCATCCTTCCTGTAAAGGCCTTTCAGGTACTAGGAGGCCCTAATTAGGTGACCCGAAGCCTTTTCTTCTCCAGGCTGAACAATCCCAATTCAGGGTTCAGCGGGGCCGCGAGAAAACTCGGTTAAACCCACCCGCTTTGTATCTAACACGAGCAGCGCTGATCCCCACTCGACACAAGCCTCTACGCCACCCCCGCGCCCCAAGCGCTCTTCCCACGGAAATACGAGCGGCGGCGGAACTGGAAGTGTCCCGGGGATCCGGCGGAAGCGCTCGTTGTCCGGGGAGACGCGGCGGCGGCTGCCGGGCCCGGGGTTATGAGTGAGGATGTGGCGGCTGCTGCTGGCGCTGGCCTGGCTCGGTGCGACCCTTCCCGCAGGTGCGGCCGGGGGCTCTGGGTGCGCGGTCGCGGGGCGCGGAGCTGACACATCCCTCCGTCCCTGTCTCTCCCCGCAGGGCCGGCGGCGGAGCGGAGCGCGGGCGGCCNGGCCGCCCAGGCCCGGGAGCAGCCCGTGCTGGAGCCCGTGCTGCCCGCGCCCGCCGAGGAGCAGAACAGCACCGACAGCGCCAAGGCTCCCAAGGTGAACTGCGAGGAGAGGAACACCACGGGCATCGACCGCTTCACGCTGCAGATCCTGAACGTGTCCCAGGTACCGGTGTTGGTGTGAGCCCGTGAGGGTGGTGGAAGATGCCCCGTCAGCCTGTTGCTTTCATTGCTTCGCTTAGTGAATTTCCTTGTGTAGCGGCCTCAGTTCTGCCGAAGAAAAGATACGACTTGCCAAGGAAGGTTTTTGGGCCATTCTGGGGAGGAAAAAAACGGAGTTACGGCTCGGTTCATGTGCCTTGTGTGTGTCATCTCTGCCTGCTTTCCTGCTCTGTGGACTGATGTTTTAATGGCAGTTAGTGCCAGCTCATTTCTTGTTACTATTATATGTATGTATGTTTTTAAGTAATAAACTTTAAAATCAACCTTTAAAAAAGGTTATATATAATCCTCCAGCTGTTTTAAAAGGTGCAGCTGCTTGATCAGTATTGGCAAGTATCTAATTGATTGCTGAATGCTACATCCCTACACAGAATTTAACTCTGTTAAATACTTAATTGTCCATGTTCTCGTTCTTTCTCCAAGGACCTGATGGAGTTCTTAAACCCAAACAGCAGTGATTGTACATTGGTCCTGTTCTACACACCATGGTGCCGCTTCTCTGCCAGCCTGGCGCCTCATTTTAACTCTTTGCCCCGAGCATTTCCAACTCTTCGCTTCCTGGCACTGGATGCATCCCAGCACAGCAGGTAACACACTCCCTGTGCTCTAGCTGCAGTTTATTTCTGTTAGCTTGGAGTTTTAAAAACCAGAGTGACTTTTTCCTACATAAAGTGACAATTTTATTTAGTGAAACTGACACTTTCTGTATTGTAACTGTCTTTATTCCTTCCTCCAGAATATTTAATTTCCTTCATGCTTTTTTTTTTTTTCTTTATGTAGTTTATCAACTAGATTTGGAACTGTGGCTGTACCAAATATCCTCCTTTTCCAAGGTGCTAAACCTATGGCTAGATTTAATCATACAGACAGAACGCTGGAAACCCTGAAAGACTTCATCTTTAACCAAACGGGTGTGTAAATCAGCCCTGGTCCATCAGTGGGAAGAACAGACTGGCTTTAAGGTCCAAATTGGGCTTTCCTGTCCCTGTGTGTGTTCTTTAAAATGAATGTCATAAAGACCCTGAGAGGACCCAACAGAGGTGCACATAATCAGTTGTTGTTTGAGCCGGATTTCAGCCCGTGCTGAGAGCAGAAACTCAGCTCCTTGGCCTGCTGTCACAGAGCAGGGGGAACAGTGGGGTTTAGCTACAGAGGCTGCCAGAAGGATGGAGCACATCTTCTTGCCCAAAGATTTAATTGAGAATGAAATTAATTAAACTCTCTTTGCCAGCCAGCTGGCTCTCTTCTAATCCACACTGAAGTGCTGTATGGATCTGCATTTCCAGAAATGTACAAAAATGAGAATCCTGAAAAAATACTCTAAATTAAATTTCCATGTGCCGAAAAACCCTCACAAACTTATCCAAGGTTGTGCTGTGGGAGGACAGAACAAGCCTTCTCCTGTTATGAAAATACACATAAAAATCACTTGGCTTTTATGTAAGTAAATCATATGCTGGGTATATGTTAATGTACAAGGGCCATCTCACCAAAATTTTAAGTCTACCTGTGTCTGAGAGCAGGAAAAAGCTCCAAATAGAACAGCTTCTCTGTATTTAGTGATTACGATGTTGACCAAGTGCTTTGTTTTTTAGGGATAGAAGCTAAAAGTGATGTGGCTGTGACAGAGGAAGACTGGGAAGGGCCCCTGCCAAGCGTTCTGACGAAGGGCATAGACTGGCTGCTCCTCTTCTCTGTGCTCTTCCTGGCTGGCTTCGTCCTGTACGCCACCATTCGCACCGAGAGCATCCGGTGGCTCATCCCGGGACAAGAGCACGAACATCAGGAATAACCTCAGATGCTGAAACAGGGACAAAATTTTCCACTTATTGCTCAAGTGGGAAGTTCTATGGACTAGAAATACCTAAGAATGAACTGTTGAATTTGTTGGTTGTGATTTATAATAATGACTAAAAATTGGCTTTATTTATCAACTACTGAATCTGTAACAAGAACATTTGTGGCGGTTACAGTGGTAAGTGAACAAGTATGAAAAAACATGAACTAAAGTATTTATTAAGCTCTTCTGATTGACTTCTTTTAGTAGACTTTAATGTAATTAGTGGTACCTATTGAAAAATTCTCTGAGCTTTGTAGATCAGGGAAGATATTTACAGCACATTTCCTGTGCATGGCACTGCAAGGAAAACACTGGTGAAGGGAGGCGTTGGTATGTTAGTTTGACTGGCCATAAAATAAACTATGAAGATGTTTTAAATGATTTTTCACTCCCATGGAGGTGTTCCCATCTCTGTCGCTGGGGTTCAGTGCTGGTTTTCCCATTCACTTTTTTTTGAGTTTTGACTTAGTAGCAGTTCTTTGTGAGATTTAGAGTCACTTCCCAAGCTGACCTCACTATTTCTGTGTGTGTATATAACTTATTTACCACATTCCTGTTGGATGAAATTGTATTAATTGTCCCTTAAAAAAAAAATCAGGTTTTTAGTGTAATCTCTGAAGTCGCTTTCTTTCAAAAGTAAAAGTTTATGAACTACAGCTCACCTGTCTAAATTAGCAAGACCAGATTTTATGTTTATTTAAATTCCTAGTACCATGTTTGCTAGTTCCACACTCTCCACTTGAGGCTACATAAAGAATTGATGGGTTTTTTTAGTTATGATTAGTATGGAGGGCTTTGGATAAGGTATGGACTGGTATGTTGTGTGGGGTTTGGATTATTTGAATGCATAGCATTTATCATGGTGGAGGCTTGTCAGAGTACCCTGATAAGGAGCTTTAGAGAGCAAATTAAACTAAGATAAAAAAAACCCCAAACAACCAGTCTTAAGACTTATTGCTTGACAGAGAGCTCACATCCCTGCAACATGATTTTTCAGGTATTTCTCTACTGGCTCTATCTTTTCCTCTGGAAACCAGAGGTCCTGTATATCTGTATCCAAAAAGGAAACTGCACTGAAACTTTAGTTTCTGTCACTAAAACTTTGGTGTGACTGAAGATAAAGCTAGGATAGATGTTATTAATAAAGATTGTGAACAATAAATTGGAGCATTCTTGCCTCTGCCATCTGGTTCGTTTGAGAGGCCCAGGGCTGTATTGTCCCCGATGCTCATGTCTGCACCGCTAAAGAAGCAGGGATGTGTTTACAAACAGAACTGTAACAGGGGCTGTTTCAGTGCTGTCCTATGGGGTGTAAATGACGCCTGCCTGCTCACAGCGGGACAGAATCCACCCGCGGCCGTGGCCGGCAGCTCCGCTCGGCCACTCTCCTCCCGGGTGGGTGTCACAGATCAGGAATCATCAACGCTGGGAGACCTTTAGACCCTCCAGTCCAACCCTCCACCCAGCACCGCCACTGTAACCCCTAAGCCACATCACCCAGCGCCAGATCCGGGCGCCTCTCAAGCACCTCCAGGGATGGTGACTCCTCCACCTCCCTGGGCAGCCCGGTCCAATGCCCGACCATTCCGACGGTGAAAATGTTTTTCCTAATATCTGATTTGAATCCTCCTATCTCAGCTTTAGGCCAGTTTTGGCATAAAGGCACGTCGTCTCACTGCAGGCACGTCGGAAGCAATCGTCTCCCTCCAACTCCGACCTCCTTCCAGGGAGTTCTACAGAGCGATGCGGTGCCTGAGCCTCCTCGTTCCTGACCGAGGTGCCGGTAGCACTCGCCGCCCCGGGCGGCTGTTGCGGCGCAGGCAGGTCCCCCTCCTCTCTCCCTCCGTCTCCCCGCTCCCGGCGCGCTCGCNCGCGGGCTCGGATCAGTCCCCGACCCTATCCCCTCCGAACTGGGGGAATTGGGATTGCTCAGCCTGGAGCAGGCTCTGGGGAGACCTGGTTGCCACGGTTCAGTACGTGAAGGGGCTAGGGGAGGGCTGGGGAGGATTTTGGAGAAGGGCGTGGAGGGAAAGGATAAGGGGGAACGGCTTCACACTGATAGAAGGTTAGATGGGATATGGGGAAGAAATTCTTCCCCGAGGGAGTGGTGAGGCCTTGGCACAGGCTGCCCCATCCCTGGAAGTGTTCATCCAGGCTGGATGGGGCGTGGAGCAGCCTGGTCTAGTGGAAGGTGCCCTTGTCCATAGCAGGGGGTGAAACAAAATGGGCTTTAAGGTCCCTTCCAACCCAAATCATTCTGTGATTCTCCCTGTGTCACCCTGCCATCCCACCTCACGGCTGATTATTTTATTTGACACAAAGCTTTGACACAGCACTTGCAGGGTTCAACCCTCTCCCCTCAGACATAAGAGTTAGTTCTAATTTTTTTTTTGTAGTTAATTTGTTTTTCCCGAGCTTCCTCCAAACAAACATTATCGATCACTGGTGCAACCCCACCACCCAACATCCCTTTGGCCCGAGTGTGAGTCAGGTGCCAACACCTCGGATGCTCGGTCAGCATTGGCACCCAGTGCCCGTTCCTGCTTTCCTGGGGGTCTGGCCACTCCTGTGACGTACTGCTGAGGGGTATGAGTGTGGAAATGCAATTGGAATCTCCCACTTTATCTTCTTCCTTGTACAAGCTGCTTTCTCCTACATTTCTGAACATCCTGATGTGTCAAGGAACTGACTCAGGATGTGGCCTCCACAACACAGAACGTGCTTGGTGTCCACCAGGGCCTGCATCAAACTTGGTCTCCATATTCATATTAAAAACGCTGTGATCAAATTTCAAGTCACAGCATTGTCTTGTCAATGGCCATATGTCAGGTGAGGTGTCAGGAAGGCACCGCAGTGTCCCCAGAGCTGGCACAGGACATCTCTGTGCCAGCCAGAGAAGTGGACTTTGTGTTGCGTCCTGGTTGCAGTCCTGGACTTTGCTATCTCAAAAAAAAACACCCACCCCCATGATTTTTTGTACATTTGCAGACTAATTTAATCTCATGCCAGATAAAACACTACATTTCAAGACAGCCTTTGGCTTTGGTGATTTTTGTATATGCCTAAAGAAAAAAAGTAAGAAATTCATGCCTATGACTGCTGTTATAGCAATGACAAATCTGAAATTTGTGTTCTTGCAAGCCCAAAGTTGTGTCTGAAGTGTAAAGAGTCTAAATTAATTTGGTTTGGGACCTGTAAAACCCATTTCTTGTTACATCTCTGTATCCTCGTAAACACAAACAGCAACAGTGATGCTGTTAGATTGATTTAACCCATTTGGGGGATTTAATCCTATGTTATTGATGAAAATGTTGCTCCTTGGTCCTCCTGCATCTTAAGGCCTTGCTCAGGTCGCATTAATTGTGTTAATTCCTGCTCTGCTCAGACTCACAGCCCCATCTGGTGGCATCAGGGCTCCCGCTGGAGCACCGGCTGGCAAAGGTGAAAAATCCTGAGCCTTGGAGCTGGTGGCAGGTCCTCAATGACCTCCCATGTCTGAGTGAACCTCTGGAGCAAAACTGCCTTTCTGGAGGATCTCATGAAGCTGGGCCAGCTGCTAAAATAAAGACTAAAAGAATCTGAATGTAGCTGTACTGGGGAAAAATTTTCTTCCCCCTAAAGCACTGCATTTATCATGGGAGTCTGAGCCCCATCTCTCAGAATGTATTGTCTGAGTCATGCTCTCAGTCCCTGCTTTTAGAAAAGGTATCAGACCTCTTCCAGCGGCCCCACAGAATGTTCCACTGTGTTTGGCTCTGGCCTCGTGTGTGGTTCAGGCCTTGATTCAGGTATTTAAGCAGAGTGTTAATCTGTCGTGTCTGTGCTCCCAGTGGCATCAGGAGGTCTCCTGTCACTTCAAGTAAGCCATACTTAAACATTGGTGCTTTGCAGAATCTAACACTTTTACCAGTAACTTCAAACTTTTTGTAGTTGTGTCTGTATTGCCATTTTTTTCTTTTCATTTAGTTATAAAGCTCTTTGTTCCTTGTAGAACTCCACAGTGTGTGCTGTCCTAAAGTCCATTCTTGCTTTCTTAAAATAGTAAAATACAAAGTAGGTTGACTGCAATCTCTTGGTTTTCTTCTCTCTTTTGGAATAGGTATTTCCTGATATCTCTTTTAGCCTTATAATTGTACATTTAGGAAATAAAGAAATCATCCTTTACTTATCAGACAGAGTGGAACATTTGAAAATTAAATGTGGTGTTACAACATCTGGATAATTCAGATCACCAAGGGTACAGGTACGCTAGTGTCCATCTTCATTCCTGGGAAAGAGCCTGTTGCTTTTCACTAGTTTTGTACAAAAAGTACTTGGCCAAACTTACCTGCCCAAACAAAAATGGCAGGGTTTGGCTGGTTTAGGTTAAACTGGTCTGAGAAATTACAAACAGTAAGAAACTGCACAGTGAATTTTCCACATCCTCACCTTTGTACATTACATAACCACAATTTCATCGTGTGGTTTTCTTATTGTTGTACAAAAGAGGACCTCAGTCTCACACATGCCATGCCTTTATTTTTTCCCCTCAATAGTCCTCCCAGTCTCACTGGTTGACAACAGAGGAAAGGAACCAAGTTTTACTGGATCTCAAAGCTTCAGGCTGGTCTGAGCTGGGAGACAGAGATGCCATCTACAAGGAGTTCAATTTCAAAAATTTTAATCAGGTAATGATTGTTATATGCCACTTTTAATGTAAAAGAAATGTAATTGCTTTAATTTCCATATGATCCTGATGGGAAAATACTTATATTCAGAAGTTTGGGAGTATTCTGGTGGGTCCAAATCCTCTTGGATTTGCCCTGATGAATTGCTCTCAGATTCTGATCTCATTAGGTGGAGTAAATTAATTCCATTTTGTAGTTGATAAGTGGGTTTGGTCTAATATTACAGTTTCTTGATTATAATATTCAGGTCAGGGTCAAGGTTGGCATTGTGGAATCAGACAAAGCAGTATTTGATCCTTTTTTTTTTTTTTTTCTTCATTACTAGCACTCATAAATAAATCTGGAAGAACATAACTAATGGGCAGTGGGGATCATTTTTGTCAGGGAAATACATAAGAAAAGTGGGTAAATATAAGAAAGAATAGAAACTTCTGGTGAGTAAGGTAGGGAAAATAGGATGTGTTTCACCTAAGAAGGAAGACAAAGTTCTATATCCTTGACTGAGTTGTAATAGCTGATCTTGTAGTCTTTGGCACACAGAGTGCTGGTTTTTATTTACCTCAGTGGGTTTTTGTTTGGAGACAGGATCCTGAGCCACGTCTCACACTCACAAGAACTTGTCTTGGACTTCAGTTACAAACTTGCTTTAGAAATACGGAATTTGTCTTGAGCTCTGTGTTCAGCTATCTTCCACTGAAAATTCCCTTCTGAGGAATCATGACATTGCTTAGAAAAAGTCATGTTCCCAGAGCATGCATTTCCCTTCTGTTTTATTTCTGAGGGAGGAGTGAGCTCTTTCTTGGGAGGGAGAAAATTCCCAGGGGTTTGTTGCAGGGAGGGGTCTCACTGGGCTGGTTCTTTTCCTCACTATGGAGGGACGTGTCAGGCTCCAGTTTGGGGATGCCATGGGTTTGTTGTTGTGTGTAGGGACCAGGAGCTGTGCTGTGAGCTGTTTATTTATATTGCCTAAACCCAGAACAAGATGTTTTAGGAAACCACAGTGAGCTGGATAAACAACAATTTGTAACACTGGCTCTTTTTTTTTGTTGTCACAGTAAGGAAAGCCCAGGCAGTAGAGGGAAGGTGGGTGAGGTGATCCCTGTCCCTCTGGGCTGCATGAAAGCAAAAGAGAAAACAACTGCAGGAAAATCCAGCTCATGAGCAGGACAGTGCTGGTCCAGGGAGCATGTCCAGAACCCTGAGTATGTTTTTAACCTGAATGTTAATACAGAGCAAATAGAACTAAATCGGTTCATTCAGAGGGCAGTGAAGGGAAGAAGCCCATGAGAGGGAGCTCACAGGAAGCCTTGGTGAGATGTGCAAGCCGCTGGAGGCTGAAGCAACCAGGAACAATGCGTGTTTAACACCGGTGGGATAGAAGTGACCCTTGGAAGAGATGAGATTTCCTGCCTTTGAATATTCATGAAATGGCATCTCTGCCTGGTTATGATCAAAGTCTTTGTTGGTTCAGCACAACTAGAAATGAAGTTGCCCTCAATTAAAAAGCAGTTTTGCCTACAGTAAATGAGCGAATTGGTTTGATCAGATGGATTTAGACAGTCCCTGTCTGCCAACAGACAGGTAAGGAGACAAATCAGTGAGCTGCACCAGCAGATATCTGGAAAACATATTGCTTTGAAAAAATGTACAAACTTGTATTTTTTTTTGACAGTGTAGATTTATCTTACAGCATGGATAGATATCCATATGTCTTCCTGATTTGAAGGTGGATGGAGCATATACCAGTATAGGAAGTTGAGTATATTTAAATAAGCTTATTGGTAAATGATGAACTATATGTTTGTATTTCTAGTACCTCTCTTAGTCTTAAGAGTACTTAAAAAATTACCACTTGAATTGTTTGAGAGATATTAGAACAGTGTCTTTCATTCTTAGCTGTTTTCATGGATGTAAGGCAGAAATGAGAACAGAGGCTGGGAATTGGCTTCAAAACAGAACTTTCTGCCCCCAGTTGGGAGAAAAAGCCATGTAGGTGAGTGCTCTGGGCAGCTCTGGTTGGATCAAGCTTAGATGTGAACATCTATGGGCAGAGTTTCACCTGTTGATTTTTATAGATTTATTGCAGTGTCCCCTTTGAGTTGCAGAGTGCAGAAGTCATTCCTGTTCCCCTAGTCCAGGAGCAGGCTCAACATGCAGATCCCAAGGGCATTAGATCCTTAGCTGGTATTATAGAGCAGGTATTTGCCTTTCGATAAGTTGAAGCTGAAAATAAATTAAAATTATGCATGTACGCTTAATTTTATTAAATTATGCACATACACTTGTATTTATAATTACTGTTAGTAAATATTGTGTTTATTACAGCCTAGGAAACAAATGACAAAAATGGAAGTATACTTGCCTTGTACTTAGAATTTAGTACTGCAGTGAAAAAATGGAACTTGTAGGTACAACTGCTTTCATTTAATGTAATAAATATTCTATTTGCAGGATTTAAAGTGTTTAGTAAAAGTCAAAGGACTAAGAAATGTCATTTCCTCCGTGATCTTCTTGCTGCCCTTTCACAGATGGCATAAAATCAGGTGTGGAAAAAAAAAAACCACCTCCAAAAATCCAAAAAAAAAGTAGTTGAGCTGACATGAAAGGTATTTCAAATTTATGTTTTGCAGATGATATTGGTATGATTAATGTATTCATTCCTCTTTTTTTTTTTATTGCTTCTTGCAGATAATGTTCATGATGCATGGAAAATTCTGTGGCTTCAAAATCTGTGCCAGGTTTACAAAGTCTGCATATGTCAACAGATGTTAAGAATATAAACACAACTTTTATTATAAAGTTGTGCAAATGTGTAGACATGAGCTTGGTTTATGTATATTATTTTCAGCATGAGAATGAAATGAAACTTCTGTGAAACAAGAGTTATTTAGATTCCTGAAGCTTTCAGGCTGAGATTAGCTCAGTTAAAAGCGATCAGCAGTGAGCTGCCTTTGTAAGGCTGACAAGCAAATGACACTTCTGGCGCAGGGAAATAGTTTGTAACCCAGAATTTGAAAGCACTGATTGTGTTTGTTAGTCTGAAGATATATTTTCATAAAAATGGGCTTTGGTGGTACAATTCTCTGAAATAAGCTGAAAACCAGCCTGGGATTCCTGCTCAAAGCCTTTTGTTGGTTTTGTTGCTGTGGATGCCCACCAAGCACCAGTCCTGGAGTATGTTCCCATATGTGAGGCTGTACGTTTCCATTATGTGAGATAGACTTATAGTGGGTGGGTATTCTGCACCTTGTATAAAATAAAATACACCAGTGGTGGGGGGAAAAATGCAAACACAATTGAGCTGTAGAGGAGAGTCCTGTGTCCGGAAGAGCTGTGCTGATGGCACCAATTCATCCATTCCTCCTTAGGCCTTGAAATTGCCCTGGGCTGTTGCCACTGTGGAGTGGTTGATGAGTTAACACTGGAGTCTTTTACCTCCTGGACCCTCAATGGGGTGCACTCGCTCAAGAGCCCCCAGATTGAGTCACTTTTCCAAAGGAACATGTGCTTGGCAGAAACGTTTGGCTGTGAGCGAGGTTTTGAAGAGGAGATGGGCTTGGAGCACTCCATGGCAAGTCCCAATCCCTGCTATGCATCTGGGTGCTCATTAGCCTCTACAAACCTCACAGCCACATCAGAGAGCTTCTCTGGGGTCCCTCTCTCAGGTGGCAGGGCAGAGAAGAGTGGCTGGTGAGGCCATGATGTAGCATCATGAAGGAACACTCATCCATTTACATCTTTGTGCTAGTGAAACAAAGTGGTTTTCTTCCAGTGGAGCAAGCCCTCTGCTTCCAGCCTGCTCAAACAAAATTGGGAATTGGGATAGAAAGTTAATTTATGCCTCCAGATCATGCTGGTAACTTCTCCCAGCATTCCAGGTCAGTTCACCTTGGGAGCAGTGATCTCGAAGAGGGGACAGGCCTGGTTTAAAGATGTGAATTCCTCTCAGATTCATCTCAAGCCCAGTCCTGGGCTGTGGGCAGCTGTGAAGGGCTGTGAGTGCAGGATGCCGAGTGCTCCATTTGGGTCCTGTATCCAGCTGCTCACTTTCCCTGAATTTGCAGGAACATCTTAGCTCTCCGACTTCCATGTCTCTTGTCAAACTTGGTTGGATTTGACCAGAGGGTTTAAGGGGCAACTGCCTGTGTGATTGCGTTTCCGTAGGTAATCACACCAAGGCAGCAAATGCAGTTAGGAAATTACAAAGGTGGGCAAGTTTGCTGATGGTCAGGTTCAGCATTTACAGCTGCTTTCTTTTATAGGGTAAGTTTTTAATTAGGTTTGTTTAAAAAAAAAATCGTGTAGGAAGTCTCTGTAAGACCTCTAACGTCATTTTCTAAAATGACAGGAAATCAAATTCTCTAAGAGTTTGAAAGCTATTTCAGATACATTTTTTGTCTTTTGAGGCAAGAGGATGGAGGTGGAAGATGAGCCTGAGTAGAGGGGATGGTACGGAAATGGTGTGCACTGAGAGTAATTGTCTCGGCGCAATTTTTGTCTTTGGTTTTGAGAACATATTTAAAGATGTGCAAAAAATCTAGGAGTATTAAATAAATTATTATTCTCACTTTGCACTTCCTTTCTAGATTGGCTAGCTCTCTTGCTTGGAATCTGGGGAAAAAAAAAACCAGAGCATGTTACATGCCTTTTTTTCTCCCTCTTAGTGATGCCAATGTTTTTTTCCTTTGGCGGTAGGGAGACATGCTCACTTTCGTCCCTTTAAATTGATGTTTCTTGTTGTGCGATCCCAATTACCCATCCAAACGAATTTGGTGGGATATGCAATGCATACTCTTGATTTCTTTTGATGGCAGTACTTGGTGCCAGTCCCTGCAATATAATCTGCATCCATCCTTCCTTTTTCTACTCCTGGCACATTGCTTTGTTTTCCGCATTCATCAAAAGTTGGAAAAAACAGTTTTATACGTATAGGCACTGTATTTCATTGCCACTTTATGTACTTAATCTTTTGGCTGTTTGTCTGAAAAAGGTCCACGCCTTTTATGTATTGAAAACATAATATCCTTTTACTTACAATCTGCAGAGTTAAAATGAATTTTATGGTAAATATTCAGTTGTGGACCACATCTCCAGCTTTTTATATGCCACAGTGGTCTTGTGGTTTTTTTCTTCTCCATTGTCTGATAGTGAGGTCATTTTCAGTCCTCTTGAGATATTTTATTCCCAGCCAGATGCAGGCCATATATTAAAAGTAGCACCTGTGGCTAATATCACAGCAGCTTACCATAAATTTACATGGTAACTAGGATTATATCTGTCAAGACTGTTAAAAAATGTCTAGTTTTAATTTGATTTCCAGTATTGAGGGAGCTCTCCAACATTTTGCTTCATAACTATATTTTTAAAGTTAAAATCACTCCATTGTTAAGTTTTATAGCACTCCCAGTGCCCATTAAGTTGATTTGTTAAATGGGGGTCAGAATAAAGCAAGTCGGCTACAGGAGGATCGGAAACCAACCCATTTGTGACAAATTTAGTCCTCGCGTGTGAATCTTCTCAGAGCCAGAGGAGTGATTGAATTCAGGTGCAGCCTGTGTCAGTTGTGTTTAACCTCAAAGCCTGAGCAGCCTCAGCCTGACTGTCGCTTCTGCTAATCGAAAGTTGGACCCATTTTTGTACATTTTGGGGGAATTGCTATTTTTAATGTAGCATTGCTCTGCCTGCTCCTTCTGCTAGAGTTTTGCATTTGATTGCCTGTCGACTGAAAATAAATTATTTTTTTATCCACCTAGGTAGGTGCTGGTTTTCATATAGGCTTTCTGAAACTGCCTCATTTTCCATTATCCTTTGAGTCCTCTCCCATATGCTGTGATTTGTGCACCTGCAAAGTTATGAAAATATTTCTGTTGGTAGTTATGTTGTTCACTAACTTCCCAGCATTTATGAATACAATAACCGATTCACAATAAATCAGTATTATTTATGACCGGGTTTACAGAGTTGAGAATATCTTCGTATCTGAAAATAATGAATTTCTGGCATATTTGCCTGTTGACATTTCCTTTTATTAGAAACTGATAGTGAAGTTTTTGGGATTGGCAGAAGTTAACCTGGAGGCTGAAACACAGTCAATGAGCTGCATCAAGTGTCTCAGAGCAGAGCACAGTAAAAATATATGATTCCTGGATGGTCACACCTTCCTCGAGTTTATTCTTGGGATCGACTGAGTAAATAAGAGTCTCGCCTCTGAGTCGGCAGGTCAGGGTGCAGCTGTGGGACCTGGACATGATGCACCTGCCGGCACCGCTGCCTGGCACTGCCCCTGGAACGAAGATAGTGAGGGGTCTGGGGGAAATGAAATGAGAGCTTCCCAGGAGATGGCTTGTTTGGAAGCTTGTGATTCTCCTTCCTTGGCCTTGGGGAAGGAGGAGATGACACTGGTGCTCTGGTCAGTGTGTTCTGTATCCAGTGATGCTTCCAGTTAATTGGCAGTCAGTGGTGAGAAGTTGTGCAAAGCTTGGAGGTCTGTAGTGGTAGAAATGTGTGATCTGGTTGTGTCTAGGAAGAAATTAAATCCTTGTTGCTGGGAGTTGGGAAATAAGGTATTTATATTCTTCTCACAGCCATTAAGGCTTGTGATGTACAAACCCTTAGAATCCTAGAATGGTTTGGGTTGGAAGGGATCTCAAAGCTCATCTCATTCCGAGCCCCTGCCATGGGCAGGGACACCTTCCACTATCCCAGGTTGCTCCAAGCCCGTCCAACCTTGCCTTGAGCACTTCCAGGGATGGGACAGCCACAGTTTCTCTGGGCAACCTGTGCCAGGGCTTCACCTCCCTCACAGGGAGGAATTTAATTCTGATACCCAATCTGACCCTGCCCTCTGTCACTTTGAAGCCATTGCCCCTTGTTCTGTCACTCCGTGCCCTTGTAAGAAGTTCCTCCCCATCTCTCCTGTGGCCCCTTTAGGGGATGGTTCCTCTTTGTGCTGTGGAGTATCCCACCTCCTCTTTGCCAGGGTCTGTGTGTGCAGAGGCCACCACCCTTGTGTCACACTTGCTTGTGACAAGTGCTGTTACAGTACCCATGTCACGATTATAATTTCATCATGGTACTGCCAGTGGTACCGGGCTTATTTTAAATAACCAGGGTTATTTAAAATATCACAGTATTAATCATATTTAAATAAAAATAATTACTCTTTACATTGAAGACTCAAGAGTGGTCCTTCATCTCCTTCATCATGCAGAATGTCCCATCTTGGTTGTGGTAGAGTTTGCATCAGTTTTGGGGTTTTTTGTGACTTAACTGTAGTTTGGGATACTCATTTTCTTGATGAGCTAAGTCATATTTCTCCCTAAAATAAACCATTATTTTATTGTTTATAATTTTTGGGGTGTGGTGTTTCTAATTGCTGTGTTTTAGCCCCTCACTAGACCTGTTGTATCTCCTTTTATGCACTCCATTGCTTAAAATCTGCCCAGTTGACCTTTGGGCTGCACTCCAGTTGGCTCCAATACAAATGTTTTTCTTAAGAGATGGATTTATTATCACTCAAGTAAAAATTATTACAACGTTTGTCTTATGCTTGTTGCATGCATTGATCTGAAAATGGAAAAGAAATTATTTGTCAAAATGCCTTTTGGATCTCACAAGCTGTCTTGTAGATTTGTAGCAGAAAAAAAGTTTCTCTTTTTTTTTTCCAGTTGCACAAATTGATTTTTTCAATTAAACAGAAAAAATGTTCTTACAGCCACGTGGACAGTGCTCAAAGAGAGCAAATGGGAGCAGGTCAACTTAATTTTAGTTGCAGTTTGGGCAATTTCCATGATAAAACACCTTTGAAAAATGAATGGAAAGTTCAACGGGTTTGAATTCAGTTGAATAGCTTTATTTGGGAAAATGCAAGTATGACTGCCTCTTTTGAAGAAGATGGTCACTCAGATGAATGTTTTTATCTTTTCAGTTAAGGAAGACTGGTTTCTAGAAACTCCTTTATGCAATAAAATGTATTTTTATGGGGGCACTGGAATGATGGTGGTTAAATGCAATCCTTGTTGTTTAACCTTTTGCATCCCCTTGCTTTTGGAGCAGCGCCTGCCTATGGTTTCAAACCGCAAATTGCCTTTAGCACCAGCAGCTCTCACTTTCTCATACTCCCACAAAGGAGCAACGTGCTTTGGGATATTCTTCTCTGCAGCTGTAATTAAAAATGGACTCCGGCTGGCAGAATAAACTGAAATAAAACTACAACGCCCCTATTTCAAAATTAACCATTACTCACCAAAAGCACATCAAACCCACTTAGCGGACATCCGTTAATCCTGCCGTGAGCCGGTTCAGGCTTTAATGCACACTGTTTTACACGTTAAGGGGTTTGAAGTCACGGGCCAGCGCTGACCTTTCGCATCTGCTCCTCTCGCAGTAGGAATCTCCGCTCGCCGCTCCCCGTCAGGGCGGATTAGCGTGATGAAGTGCAGCTCTTCTGCTGGCTGCAATTACGGGTTTTGATCAGAATTATTTCTTTCACAAACAATCACGTTTGGCTAAAATGTTACATCTGCTCTGAAAAGCCACTGGCAGGGCCGTGGTTTATCAGGGCGAGGCGTGTGGAGGTTTTTTTAGCCCTCTTTTATAAAGCTACAAACCCACTTCATGTGAGTTTTTTTTGGGAAAAGCATACTTTCTTCCTCTTCTCCTTGCCCTTTATTCTTTTAGTTTTGTTTGGCTGAGATGAAAAGTCATTTTGGACAAACATGAAGCAGGTTGTGATGTCTTGGAGGGGTTTGGTGGGAACACAGTGATGAGTGGGAAGCCTTGTGCTAAGTCAGCACTGCACTGTTGGGTTTATTTATTGCTAAGGATGCTTTGTAGGAAAATGTTATTTATTCCTAGGATCAGAGGAAAAAGTCCTGATCGCATGATCTACTGTGATTTTCCTCAGACTGGAATGGGAGTAACAACAGACAGTTAAATATATGTCTGTGTCCAAGGTGTCCCTGGTTGAGTGAATGTTTACTCTGTGTTACAGTGGGTGGGTGCTTGTATTGAGCAAAAATGCTGTTAACTGTACAAGCCCAGAATGCTGGGTTTATGCATGCATCTTGTAATGCCCAATCTAACAAAAAACCCAAGAGTTGTACAAAGGGTTTCCCTTTGTGGTATGCTCATGAATTTCTAAAATAAATTTGATGTTCACTGGAGGACTCAGAATTCCTATTTGCTTCCCCTCCTGAGCCTGTGTCCCCATTTCCAGATGTACCAATGTACAAGCAGTGTGGTCTGGTGAAGCCTTTGTGTTCTGGTGAAAAACCAACCAACAAAAGCCCCACAAAACTTGTCAAAATATTGCTCATCGAACATACTCTGTCACTTCCAGGCATGTGCTTGGAGCATAAGAAGGGATCTGAAGACAGTGGATGATGTTAAGTGCAGGTTGAGTATCTGAATTGTTGGCAGTTAGGGGAGCCTTGTTCTTAATAACACAACTTAGTGTAGCTGCTTTTATCCTTTTCTCTGTAACCTGCTCCAACCATTCTTCTAAATAGCAGAGACAGGAGATGAAGCTCAGGTCAAGGTGACCTACAGATCCCAGAGGGAAGAGTGGGCATGGCAAACCAGCCGACTGTGCGGAGCTTGAAGGATGCCCCATCTTGTCTTGGAAGATGCTTGGTCTGTCATACTCTTTTTTTCCAAATGATCTGTTGTTTCTAGACTTGAAATGTCTTGTTTGCAAAATAACATTTGAATTTTATGGTGCAATATAAATTAGCAGCCTGCCAGTGCTGGCCCAGGTAAGTCTCCTCCACAGTTCACTGCCCCTGTGTATCATCTAAACTCTTCTACTATAAAAGGTGTCCAAACATTAAAACCTGTTCTGACAGTACAGTAGGACACCTTCAGCAGTTCAGTTGAGTGAAACGATTCCCTGACTGGATCTGCAGTAAATGGTCCTTAGTTTGCTCTATTGCAAATCTGTAGATCTTTTTAGCTTCTGGCTTGGCCAAGAGAATGATGGGAAGACCTGTCCAAATTCCTCACATCTCCATCCTGTTTTCTCTGTTGCATATTTGAATTGCTGAGCTTGTCTTTAAAAAAACAAACTACACTAAAGAAGCTGACAGGACAGTGGAAGATGAAATGGTCATGAGACCAACTTCTTCTCTTAATCCATCATAAAGCAAAGCCTTTCTTATCACTCTTTGATGTGTTCTTAGGATCATAAATGGCAGAGAGTTAGAGGATTATCAGAGGCAGGATATGGTTGCCCTTGGATGCTCAGCAGAGAAGATCATGGATATTAAACTGATAGTATGTGTAATCTTGGCTGAAAGAGAAAGGAGAATTTTGCCTGAGCATCCCTGTGTTATCAACAGCAGAGATGGCATGTGAACTTCACTTTCATGTCTACAGAATGAAATCATTCCTTCGCATATGAGTAAAAACAAACATTGGGGAAAATAGCAGAATATTTTGTTCTGCTCCAGTTAAATCTGTTTCATCCAAAATGTGGTGTGATGGGATAATGGGCTCTGTTCTTCTACACCATACCTGCACTCTATAAAAGTCAGGGAGTTTGAGAAACTTCTAGAAGTGGATCATTCACTTAAATTAATTCAGATTTGCTCTGGTTTATGATATTTTCATGTCATGGACTCGCACTGTGCTGTCAAAGATGGTTCATTGCCCTCTGCCTTAACAGAGGGCTCAGGTGCCTGATTTCAGAAGGTTGGAACTGGGGACTCCCAGTGCCTTGTTACAGCTTTATTTTTATAGTGGTTTGTGTGATGGCTTTATTACAGTACAGCCAGGGGTTTGATTTGCTGGACCAAACATTAGCTTTAACAAGTCAAATTATCATTGTTCTTTCAGTTGTGCAGCCAAGAGAGTTTATTATTTTAAGTGCCTGATTACCTTAGCAGGTGCTCAGTAAATGGGGACTTTACAGTGTTATTTCATATTTTTAGGTAGGGTGCAAAAAGCTCATTTTAAAACATCATGTTTCTTGAAATTGCTATTTTATTTGGTGTAAACCTCCTAAGTGCAACCTATATATTCCATTTTTTAACACAAAGCACACAAAAATGGCTTGGGAGGTGGAGAGCCACATTGAGCTTTTGAAGTGGCTGGAGGGTTTCTTCCATGTTCTAGTTCAGTCCTGAATCCTGGGATTATTTCCCTCTTTTTTTCTGGAAAATGTAATATAGAGATCTACAATTTTTAATAAATAAAATAATATTTATTAGTCTATGTTTATAAGTGCTGAGGGACTGGGGGAAAAAAGGAAAAATGAAAGCATTTATTTTGAATATTTCAGTATGAAATGATGCATCACAAATATTGGGATTTAGAGTATCTGCTTATTTTGCAGAAGTTGTTATGGGCAACTATAATTATATTTATCTACCTATAAACAAATGAATGTATTTTCTAATATAGTTGTATTGACATTGAAACATTCATCACTTCCAGAAAGGTTTTATGCTGCCTTAAGACATCGCCATATTCTCTCACTTCTATTCCATCAAGTTTATAAATCTTTCTGATGGAACAAGTGATTAATATTGGTGTGAAGTCTGTTAATTGAATCACCAAGGATATTATCTGTGTTCTGTTCATGAAAGCCTGGTGCAATCGCTTATCGTAATAAAAAGAATAGGAATAAAGTTCGTCAGCATGGAGGCTGCTGTAAAAGTCAAGATGTGATGAAGAAGGTAATACATGTAACATTTTATGTTTTATCATTACAGTAAGGGAAAGAAGGCCTAAATTCAGCAGTTGTTAAAATCTTGATATAAAGAGGCTTAGAAAAGATTGGGTTGAGGTTTGTTGTACAGATTGTACACGAGGGTTTTTTACATACCTAAATGAGCTTGAGAGGAAGAAGAGAGCAAAGCAGAGCAGGATTTAAGTGCAGCTCAGTGCTCTCTCCCTTCCTCCAAGTCCCTTTCCTTGCACTCATCCGTGTCCATTGACCTTAGCAAAATAGTTGAATTTCCTTTTCAAACTGATTGAAACTCAGATGGGGCAAATGACACTTGCATCTGCTTTATGACTATTAATGGTTTTAAGATGAAAGAGGGTAGATTTAGATTGGATATTAAGAAGAAATTCTTGCCTGTAAGGGTGGTGCGTCACTGGCACAGGTTGTCCGGGAAAGCTGTGAATACCTGGAAGTGTTCAAGACCATGTTTGGATGGGGCTTGGAGCAACATGGGATAGTGGAAGATGTTCCTGCCTGTGGCAGAGGATTAGAACAAGATGGTCTTTAAAGTGCCTTCCAACCCAAACCATTCTGTCATTCTGATTCTTTGATGTCATAGCTTAGGTCACAGCAGAGCTGGGAACATGAAGCCTTAAACTCCAATCCCTTTGGAGAGCTGCATCTTAGGCATTGTCAGAACTGTGCTGTGTCTAGTGCTGCACTGGGTCTTGAGGCTGCTGAGTGAGTGCAAACTTCCCTTTGCCACAAGCGGCGTGGGCTTTTCCTGGGACAGCATTCCTGAAATTGCCTTCTGTCATCTCCTGCAGTTCTTGACATTGTACCGGTACCTGTGCAAGCAACGTCCCCACCGAGGCAAGGCTGTGCCTCCCAGCTCTCTGCCTCCAATTTTTCTTCATGTTCTTCAAATTGGTAAATCATATGACAATAAACAGAAATATCCTCAGTGAAGAGAGAAGGGGAAACTGTTGTTTATCTGGTCAGGTGGTTTAGATTAGCAGTGATGCTGGTCTGTATTATGTTACTTTAAATCATAGTGTCCCAACAGGACATAAATTATGAAGATTGTTACAGTATGTTTCATCCAGTGTAAGATCAACAAATTGGAATAATTTTTTTAATAGGAAAATCAGTGCTTTGGCAAGGTTATTGTTGAAGAATTTAATTTAACTTGAGCTTTGCTTGCATTATTTCTTAATATATAAAAACTATTTGCATAATGTACGAAGTATAAACATTTTAGAATCAAAGGCAAGAATGCCTTTTCCAAGATTACATAGAGTGGCAAACTACTTAGAATAGATCAGTGTTTGTGCTTTTGCTGTCAAAAATGTTTGATATAGAGCTGGCAAGCTGGTTCCTTCACTGACATAATTGTAAACAAGTGTTGGGAGACAGAAACAGCGTTCTTTGGAGAACATGGTGTAAAGGTTTGCACGTTCTCCACTGCCCATCTAACACAGAGAGCAATGTTTACAGCTGCAGTAGGAATGTAAATAGGTAACTTTTTTAGCATGTAAAGCAGCATTGCACTTTTGTGTAAATGATATATGCAGATAAGTATGGGCGATGTGAGTGGTCAGCTCCGGATTTTTAAAGAATATTGTAAACACAGGAAAGCATTGACAATTCAGTTGGAAATTGGAGTTGTGGGGTTTTTTACAGTTTCAGATATTGCTATGAAGACAGAAATGGCATCTCAGTCCATGCCAATGTGTCTGTAGTATTATTCTTCCATCCTTTCCCCTCATTAGTATCCTTATCCTCCAGAGTTAAAAGTACTGCTTTCCCTAGTCACAAGTGATGCTGGGGCATGCTTCCATTCACAATATTTTGCTGCTTAAACTATTAAAGAAGAGAAACCCAAATTTCTACCAGTGGTTCATCAGGTGTTGTTCATCTTCAGACCCTGCTGGCTGCCCATGCCAGGATGGGGTGGGATGGACAGAGTAGGGAATTGTAGGCACAATGCCTGATCTGCCTTGTCCATGACTTGAAGCCTCAGCAGAGAGATGGGGGACATGAGTAACCTGAGTTTAGCTCTGTTTTGGTGCATGGTTATTTGCATTCCTAGTTACTGCCCCACTATTCGTGGATTAATGTTAAAAAGGGAGAAGATACTCACCTGATTTATGTTGTGTATGAATCCAGACACAGACAAAAAAAAGGGAGGTAAATATCTAATGCCATATGAATCCAGTGTCCTGGAGGATGGTTCAGGCAGATTGATGATGCCACCTGGGAAGAATCCCAAAATGGGCACGTGGTTTTGGGAGTGAATGCCTGTCCTTTGGTGCTGCTGTCACCTTCCTAAATACTGGTTAGATTCCTCCTTTTAGTGTTTTAACTATGTTGTCATTTTCATATAAAGAGTATAGCTTTGTGACATGGTTTATGCATATTTATATGATAAAAAGTATTTAGTGATGGAGTAAATAGAATCAAAATAAAACAAATTCCAATTTTTTCCTGAGAACACAACAGAAAATGTCGTGACAGCTGTCGTAACTAGCAGCTGATCCTGACTTACCATAGCTTGCCGTTAAAGAGCTTCTTCCTTTTATCTGCTGGCTTGTAGCTCACTGCTAGGTAGTAATGTCAGCTGGATATGTGAAGGCTTCTGGATTTTGGGAGTGAACCTTAATGATTTGATTTTATTGTTGCAAGTGTCAAATTGCTAAGGAGAATACATGCTGTACCCTGGGTACTTTTTACTCGAGTGGAGAGCAAATGTGTGAGGTGTAGTCATCTCCTCTATGACAGTGTCACTGTAACCTGAGTAATTTATTAATTTCCCACTGATAAATGGTACAGATGCAGCCTGGGTGGCGGGGGAAGGGAAGACAGGTAGCCCTTGTACTGCAGAAGGTCGGGGTTAATGCTACCTCCAGTGTTATAATGACAGATGGGAGGCAGAAACCTTAATGTACTTGTGATTAGCACATGCTTTCCTTGGCTGGGCGTCCAGAGGATTTAAGAAGCCCGAGTGCACACTTCATTTTAAAACAAACAAATAAAAAGTGTGCATGGTTATATTGTTGAGCCTTTCAGCTATTTTTCTTAAATATCTCCACTTTCAAGTCAAGTACTGTCAGCTGCTTTCTTCTGGAGATGCACCGGGGCGATCCATCACGGGGGACTTGTGGTGGGTGATGTATGAGCACGACACAACGACCCGTGGGCCTTTGATGTATAACTCATCAAGATAATGTTGGCAAGCATTGTACAAAAGCAGCATGTTTAAAAAGTATTAAGATGAATGGATTCCTTGCTTAAGAAGTGTGAAAGGAAGAATAATAGCAGATTAGCTCCGGGATCCTGTGGTTCTCCCAGAGCTGTGCAGCGCTGTGTGGAGCAAAGGGGAGGATGGAATTTCATCTTTCCTCCCACTTCTGACAGCAAAGTGTCTGGCCCTGGTTTTCCCATTCTCAGGAAACAAAAGTAACATTAAGTCTTATATTGTGATAGTAGATTGTATCAGTTTCTAGAGCAGCTGGGTCAGTCACAAAACATTATGAGATAGCTGAATTCTTTTTAAGTTTACCTTGGGTTTTTTTTCACTTTTTTAGATGAACTTGTTCTTGTAAGAGTAGCACTGATTTTTATCTCATGGAGACATAGTAGGGCTGCTAATATTTAACAGACATTTTAGATGTGATGTTACAACTGAAAAACCATTAGTTTTTAGTTCGTTCTTTCATGATCTTAAAAGACACGAAGGGAAGAGAGGGAAGAGACGTACCAGCACACCCAAGGCATCTTGTCCTTGCAGGATTGCTTCACTCCTTACTTATATTGCTCTTCATGGTTTGTTGCAGGGACTCTGCACTCTGCTACCCCTTGGGTGGCGTGATCTACTTGTGTGGAGTTCCCTCTATGTCTGGATACTGTTATAGCCCAAGTGTCCTAAAAGAGTTAGGTTGAAAATGTGTCTAATATGCCTATTACTGAAAAACCAGAATACTTCATAATATTTACTACATCAGAATCTCTTTTAATACTTCCTTATGGCTTCCAAAAAATGCACAAAACCTTTCTTTCTCCTGTCTTTATTTTTGAAGGAAAAATCAGAAAAAGTTCTCATTGGGGGCCAAGGGACTGAAGATCCCTGTTACTAATAGAATGAAAATCAAGACTATGTTGGGTCTCACTGTCATGAGTGAAGTGCTTGTCCCACTTTCATCAAGAAATGTGTGATGGTCTGATAAACTCTGCCCACCAGTGCAGTCTTGACAATGATCTTGCACTGCAGACTGCATAACAATTTTCATTATTTTTAATTAAAGTTGAAGAAGTGCAGACTCCTGCTCAAATTAAGGTTGGTTGTGTTGCCGGAATGCGGTAATTACTTTAATTGATCACAAGATAGTTTCCTTGATCACCAATTAGACCAAATTACCGATCAAGTTTCAAGACGTGAAGAAATGTCCAACCTGATTTTGTGTAATAGTGTTTTCATATCTAACCAAACCTAAATATCTTTTCCTTCCAGAGCCAGTTGTATTTTCCCAAAGAAAGGTTAAGGCTCTACAAATATAAAGGTGTTTCATAAACAATAGTGTTCCAATTCATTTAATTATCAAAGGAAGTATTTAAGACCTTAATGGAGGTTGTGTTGGTGAAATTGCTCAGTAGAACCATAGCTCATTTTCTTAGTGAGAGATATACATTTTGTGTGAAATTAAAATAAACTAAAATGCAGTGAGTAAGTTGATGTGGGAAATGTGCAGTGAGGGAGAACATCTCTGAGCAGAGCAGGGCATGCATAGAGGCAGGCAGGCTTCGTCCTTCTCTGTGCACTGGATTGCCCTGGTTGCGACAGTCGTGGGCAGCTGGAGCAACAAGCAGCAGGACATGTCCTGGGGAGAGCCGTCTGTGCTAGAATTTGTTCCTTTTCATGAGCTAAACAGCCTCAAGTTGAGCAGTCTTTGGTAGGATGAACGGTTTTATGACTGATGTCCATTTTATTTAGCTGGAGACTCTACTCTCTGTGAGGAAGAGGTAGTGGGATGGCATGTTGGTGCACTGACTGGGAGGATTTGGTGGTCTGCTGATGAGGAGGATTTGTCATCTGAAGTGGTGGAGGAAGGCCTACAAACAAATTAATTTTTTAGAGTAATTTGCTTGTGTAATCTGTGTGCTTTCATTGGAGCAATGATTCTTGTCTCGCCATTAGTGACTGTGTTTGCAATGTGACCTGGGTCTGTACATGGGTGGGTGAGTTCCTGGGATGAACAGACAGACACCAGTAGAGCAGACATAAACCTGATAGGGTTTTTTTATAAATTTATTCTTATTTTTTCCCTTGCTGTATGTTTCTATAAAGGCAGTTTGGTTGCAGACACATCACTGTTTTAAACTTCTGGGAACCTTTCTGTGTATAGATTGCTGTGTTGGAAATAGCATTCTTATTAAGCCCGTGGGCACTCTAAAAACATTTAAATCAACACTATTAATAGAGAAGTTTTCTAAATCATTGCTAACATCTGATGCACAACTTGCAGCTTTCTACTTCAAAGCATGCTGCTGAAACATGGGCAAATTTTTAAAAGTAATTGTTCACTCAAAGTAAAACTAAACCGAGCGAGAGCTTCAGGGGAAGTTAGATTCTTCTGAATTTTGGAATGCTCTTGGGTCAAAGAAAAAAAGCTTTTTAATTGCTGACAGTTTGGTGATTTCCAAATGACAAACCTCATTGAAATGATTTTCTCTGATTATAACGTTTGTATTCATTTGACTGGCAAAGTGACCAACAAAGTCATTCTTCATCCAGGCACCAATTCTTTTTTTTCCTTAAAGATTTTTGCAATTTGTGAGAGGGAAAAAGACTTGAAACTATTATCAACCATTATATGTTATTCATTGACCACATGTTTGTTTGAAATGGCCATCGCCTGCTGGAATGAGGGCTATATACATTCTCTTCCATAAATTAGCACAAAAAACCTACCTAAATCAGGTATAGTTTTGTGGAGCTTGTTGTATTATAATCTGAACCAGACTGTAACGTGGATGTTCCTCCAGCTTTGCATGTTAATTCAGGTCCTGAACCCAATGGATGGAGCTTGGTATGAACAAAGCTTGCTGCTGAGAGGCATCCTGCTTATGTTCCCAGGCCCTTCAGGCCCCGCTGCATAATTACAGTCTTGATTTGCATGGACATTCTAATTTTCTTTATAATGCAGTGATTTGCTCCTAAGTATTTTTGCAAGAGCCTGTTATTATTTTCCTTTTGAGCCTATGATAAAACCTGTGTCCTAGGGGAGCATGTAGGGACAGAGGACTGGAAAACCTGTTTTAACTCATTTAAAGGGAAAATGCATCTCATGAGGGGCAGACTCACCTGCTGCCTTTTTCTCTCCAGTAAAATAAATAGCAAAGTGGTTAAATGGAGGGATGTGTTTCTGGAAGTAGTGTTGCCACTACTGTGGCATGGTGCTTAATTAGAAATGGCATGTTTCTAAGATGCAGTAGGGGATGGGGGACTTGGGATGAATATTTAAAATCCCTGCTGATGCCAGAGGTAAAATCATTGCTGTCATGCAATAGCTTTGAGTACTTGGCTAAGTCACATTGGGCAGAGTGATTTACCAGGGTGTGCAGGGGATCATTTCAGCTGTATTGGGAAATGCACCAGTGGCATGAAAAGTTCAAATGCCTCTTTACCACACGCAAACCCAAGTTGCAGCCATCTGGGGCATCTTGAGGACATTTTGAGATTTTGGAGTGAATCTTGCCAATCCTGGAAGGTGGAGGAGTATTTTCCTCTTTACTCTCTCTTTGCCTAGGCTTTTGGATTTATGACACGTGTTGCTCTACAAGCAGAGAAGATGAATCACCACCCGGAATGGTTTAATGTCTACAGCAAGGTAACGTGTTCACCAACTCTAGCTACTCATATGGTAGTGGAGTTAAGGAGAGCAAACCGCTGGCCCATCCTCTCTGCCTTTATTTGTAGCTCGTGTACAGGATAAAGGAATGGGAAGTGTCTCTATAAAGAGATTTGAGATTTTAAAGAGATGCTGAGATTTGCAGTGGTGAGGAATCAAGAATGAAGCTCTTTGCGCTTGCTGCCAGCTGTATGGTTGGGGCCTGTGGCTTCACCCCTCTGGCTGAGATCTAAAAATAAAACAGAAGCCTTTAAACTCTTATTTAGCCAACCTGAATAAATTACTGTTTTGAAACTACTCACCAGCTCTCATTCCTTTCTGTGCAGCAGGTCAGGAACTCAGTGGTGTAGGGTAGCAGACTGTTGGTACCTAAATGGGAGCCTGGAAGTCTCAATTTAGATTTGATTTTTTAAAAATTGTAGGCTCCTATGTCTCAACATAGCAGCTTATAAAATATGTTTATAATATTACCTAACTGATGGTGGTCTTGTATTTACAAGGGTTACAAGGATTACTGCAACCTTCGAATGAAAGGTGCTGTGTGAAGGGTGAAATTACTGCTCTCCTTTCAGTTTTATTTTCTAATACTTCTCATTGCATTGTATCACACTGTTTGTTGTAGCTTTTAGTGAATATATGGCAGTCCCGCTAAAAATATACCAAAAGAAAGGACATGCAGCCTGTAGCTCAGACCACCACCCCCAGAGCAGGACATCCCACCTCTCCCTACAACTGAGGCTCCCAGCAGAGACTCTTCCTCATCAGCCCTTCAGGTCACCCTGTTTAAGGGACATTAAATGATCACTGGAAAAAATTATGATCACACACTCTTCCTGATTTTCTTGGATTTCTAGGATATTCAGAATATGTCCTTTTTTTTCCCTTTTGTGTCTTGCAAAATCCCTGTCAAAGGCAAGACAAAATAATGCCCAACTTGTCATCTGGCTCAGTCTAAACAAACCTGTGAGACAGCTTTTCCTTTTTTTTCTAATTTTTAAATTAATCTGCAACAAGCTTAAGAATTTTTTCACCTTTGGGATGCTGGTTTTTAACAAAATGTGAGCCTCTGACCCAGCTCTTGGCAGCTTGGTCACTGGCCCAGGTTCTTCATGAAACTGATCCATGGAATTTAAATGTAAAGAGTGAGTGATTTAATCAGACACCTCTTCTTGGATGAAACCCAAGAATGCAAAGCCTGTGTTATTCTGCAAAGGGGCTCATTTTGGTGAGATTCCAGGCTCTGTAAAGCCTCCTCACCTACAGCGTCTTCTGGTTTACATGAGCAGGGAGGGTCCAGCTTGGTGTTTGCCAGGAGCACCAAGTAAAGCCGGCTCACTATGGAGACCCACAGTGTTCCCAATGAACTGCTGTTCAGCCTACATGCCAGAGATCAAAATGCCTTTGTAACCTCTTTCTCTTCCTTTGTGACAGGTTCAGATAACTCTGATTTCCCACGACTGTGGTGGGCTGACGAAGAGAGATGTGAAGCTGGCTCAGTTTATCGACAAAGCTGCTGCCTCGGTTTAACCAGGATGTAAATAGCTTTAATACGGTGTCCACCAATATTTTGTGTTTAAATGGGATCCCTCTTTCCTTGTAATCCTGATTTCAAAAACCCCTAGAGACAAGATATTTTGGAAGATGAGTGGCTGAGCTTTTTTGACCTTCAGGACCTTCGTCTTGAGACCCCTCTGGATGCCTGTGCTTGTCCTTTCCCATTGCTGGCTCTGCAGGAGGATGTAGCAGATAAACCAGCAATAAATAAGTTTTGAACAATCCTTTTTTGGAAACTAAACTGAGCTGGAATGAAACCAGGGGCCCACCCATGCATGTTAATGTTCCCCAAGCCCACAGGAATGGGTGGCAGCTGCCATATGAGCTTCCCCCATGCCTGGCCACTTCCCTCCTATAGATTTGTACATCTCTGCACTAAAAACAGTGTAAGAGCAGCCCCGCCAGGTCAGTCCCCTCTGCCTTGGTACCACCATCTCTGCCAGTGACCAGTGACAAGTGCAAGGGACACTGGGGAGAGCAGTGCAAGCTGCTGCTGCTGTGTCCTTGGAGTTGCAGCTCAACAGGCAGGAACAACTGTATCCAGTGTTGCTGCTTGAGAGCCTTTCCCTGTCTGACCGTATAGAATCACATAACCACAGACTGGTTTGGTTTGGAAGGAACCTTAAAGCTCATCTCATTTCAACCCCCTGCTGTGGGCAGGGTCACCTTCCACTAGACCAGTTTGCTGCTAGCCCCATCCAGCCTGGCTTGGACACTCCCAGGTGCAGGACTGAATCTTGCAGTTGCTGAAAACTTTAGCTCTGGTACTGCAAATACAAAAAAGTCCCAGGAAGCTCCTGGCACCCACACCATTAAATGAAGCATGTGCTTAAGTACTCAGCAGGTCAGTGCTCAGCACCTGGCAGGATTGAGGTACTATTGGTGTCGTAGTGCTCCAGTACCTGCTGGATCAGGCAGGGGGTGGCTTGGCCAGGTGCCAGGAGCCCCAGCCAGGGCTGCCAGCAGTGAAGGAAGTGGCATTAGCAGGATTCTTGGTAAGCTGGGCTTGACTGAAGCTATGCTCACCCATTTATTTTTCATAGCTACAATTACTCATTGCAAACGTTGTTGCAGGAGTAGCAGACCCTACTGACAACATTTAAAATAATTTCTTCCGGGGTTTGAATGTCTTTGTTTTTATCCTATGATCCTCCCTGAGACAGATTTCCAGTGCTGGCAGGGAGATTTCATCCTGCTTAAAGCTTGCAGGAGGGCCTCCTGCCCTGCAGTCCCCCTGCTGAGTGTCCCCAGCGTGCTCTGTCATGCCCTTCGAGCAGCTCCGGGTGCTGCGCTCCCGGGAGATTGACCTCTCCAAAATGCCGGAGTGCATTGCTCAGAGGACACTGGCGGCACAGGCACCAGCTACCGAGAACTGAGATGCTCGAGTGCCAAAATCTATATCGGGGGTACGTGCGAGGTGTGTGGTCTCGTAGATATTTTGGGATGCAAAATGCCATGAGCTGCCACCCAAGTGACCGTGTCAATAAAATGAGAAAAATATTTTTTGTAAATCCTTAGCAAACACACCATCATGTGGTAATTGGTCACACACAGGAAGCAAGATTTGGGGTTTATTGTCAGTAACCCTACTTGGAATATCAAGTTAATACTTAAAAATTACCCAAATTCAGACTACGTGCTCAGCTGTTGTTTTCTCACAAGTGCCTTTCCCAGTGAAGTGAAGGATTTCCCTGATATGGTTTGAAAATGGTCACTGTTGTGAAGAGTGAATAAAACTAAAACAACTGGGCTGTGATGTCTCCTGTTACTGGTGGGGAAGTGAAACAAGCTTCACCCAAAGTTTTGACAACATCTCTGATGAACTGTGAAAAGTCTGTTGTTCAGAATTTATATATAGCACATGGGCTTTGAATAAAACCAATAAAATCAAATTCCTCCTTTGTAATTTGTTTCTTTATTATTGTACATACGTGACAAAGCTGTTTAGTTTGAAGATAAATTTAAGATAAATAATATTCAATTACTGGGAGGTCTTTGGTTTCGAATATTGATATTTATTTACATACTCTAAAGAAAAAAAATCCCCATCAACTAATTCAGCTCAGAGAGCTGCACTGTCTGGCTATGACACAAAGCTGTTTGGGGAGTGTTGAGAATCCTGACCAGCAAAGAGGCAAAAATACTCAGGAATGAGAAGGACGGCTTTGAAATGCTTCAAGTTTTATGGTCAATGCTTGTTTTGCCATAATTTTAGCCATAATTTAGTAATTTCTTGGTAACTGCTGGGGCATTCCACAGACCTGTAAGCAAGGTGAGCATTGCTGTGAAATGTAAATAATAATATCAAAATAGGACATGGGGAAGGGATGCACAGTCTCTCTGAACTGGAACTTCACAGCAAAGTTGGACAGCAAGGATTTAGTGGTAGGTGCTGGTTTGGGGCCAGGAAACTCAGCCTAAGGCTCCTCTAGAGGAGAGCATAATTTGCTCTGCTCTGAGCAAAAGAAGCCAGGGTACAAGGTTTCGCCCTTTCCCAGGTGGTGGCATTGCTGGAGCTGCGCTGCTCTGTGAAGATAGGGCTCAAGCGGCAGCTTGGTACCTGCTCCCCAAGAGCCCATGAAGTTGCACCCCAAGGCAATGTGTTGCTGCTCCTGCAATCACCTTTCCCTGTTTGCTGCCAGGTTTGGATCACCAGCTGCCAGGTTAAATATTCCCCTGGAGTGTTTGGGGGTTTTTTGCTTTAAGGCTGATTATGGCTTGAAATACTTGGATAATCCATCAGAAACAGCCTTCTTGCAGGCAACCCCCCTGTGCTGAGACTGATATAACTGTGTCCCCCTCACCAACCTTGACCATGGTGTATGGGAAACACTGTCCCTGGGAGACCCTCCAATGGTGCTCTGTGGCCACAGGAAATTAAAAAGCAAAAACTCGAGGCTGAGAGAGCAGAATAGGAAGGATGCCTGCAGTGTGCTGTATGTTGGGATCACTGCTCGGCTCCTGCGAGGCTGTAGATCAGACCTTCACAGCACCAGCTCTGAAACAGGGCCAGAAAATAATCCTTTTCTTTCCCCATAGTGGGAGCTCAGGTCCAGTAAACTGCAAAAATCATACTGAAATGAGAGGCAGTGGCATCAGATGTGCTGTGGGGCTCTGGGAACGAGGTCCCACAGCTCTGCAAGAATATGTTAGAAAGCAGAAGTCTATCTCAGTTTCTGAGTCATGGCTCAGTCTGGATGCAGCAGCATTCCTCCTGCCCATCCTCCTCCTTCTGGCTGCCTGGACTGATGCTGGAGTGGCTGAAGAAGAGGTGGCTTTTCTGTTAATTAATCTCTTTCACCTCGGACACTTGGACATGAGAAGGCTGATGAGGACATGTCCTACCCCAGCTGCCTCTCCAGGCTGGAAGGATAGATTGATGTGGTTCCTTTGCACATTTCCCTGCCTCCAGGGTGGGGCTGGAAGGATCACAGCATCCCTTGGGACATGTCTGGGCTGCTGTGCTGGTCATTGCTGCCTCTCCATTGGCCTTGCTTGGAGCCTTGGGGGCTCAGCAGAGTGAAACCACAGGGTGGATCCCATTGGAATTTTTGGTTGGTTTATGTACCCCCGGTGGCTCAGCCCAAGGTCGGGAGTGCTTGCAGCATCCATGGGTTTGGGTGATGAGCACAATTTCTCGGTTTGCCCGGTCCCTGCTCCAGCACTGCCTTTGTGCTGCCTTGTAGCCTGCCAGGTCCTCAGTCCCACTCTGCCTTTCCCTTTTCCAAGGGGCTTTTCAATCCTGCAAAAAACAACTTCAAATGCTTTGCACTTTCCACAGCTTCCTGTAGGAGCGTGCATCTTCTCTGGCCCTTTCATCCTCAGGTTAATGAGGGGATTGTCAATTCAATGAAGTTAATGAGTTCTTATGCATGAGCTAGTTTCAATTTTTCACCAGTGTTTGCTCCAAGAAACAAATATTTGTGGCTTGCTCAAAAATACACCTTGGGAAATATGTGTGTGTCCTGGAGGAAGTGCTCACCGAGTGTCCAGACTCGTAGCATGGAGTTCCTGACTAGCTGAAATAAATTGGCAATTATAAATGCTCTTTCTCCTAAAGATCCAAGGGAAGGAGCAATCATGGATGTGAGCTATCCCACTGGCATATTTACATAAAAGCTGAAGATCTGTCACAGAGCTGGATTCTTTGGTGAGGAACTGGCAACTCATTTGCAAGCGAATTCTGGAAATAGCCCAGGAATGGCTGCCAGAGGTTCTCTGGACAGTCAGCCAGTCCACATGGACTGCAGGGATGCTGGAGCCCTGGGAGGGGTCCCAGTGAGAGCAAAGGTTTGTGCTTGGGCTCCTGCTCTGCTTCCAGATATGATGGGTGCACAAAGAAAGGAGGATGACCCCCTAAAGCTCAAAGGCACAGCCCTTCATGGGAGTGCTCAACAGTTTTTGCTGTTAGCCAGGTGACAGGATGGTGGGATGCTCTCCATCTTGCTGGTGGCTGCTCTCACCTTGGCATGGAGGCAGGCTGTTCCCCTGGGATGCCAGGAGGGATGATACCCATGTCCACACAGCATCACACTGGCTGATTTCCTCCTTCTGGTTGGAGCAGGTGTGTGCCTAAACTGCTCAGCAATGCAAATCCAGTAAATTAAGAATAATCAGCCTGCGCTAATGCCAGAATTTTGTTTATCCAAGAATTTGCCCCAGCATTTGCCTGTGTGGTTTCTTCTTCTGGAAGTGACCTCGTAAGGTGGTGACATCAAAAAGCAAGTTCCACCCTCCCAGCCATGCCAAGAGTCACTTGGGGAAGGTAAGAAGCACCCAGCTGCTTCATGGAGCCCTTGTGGAAGTGGCAGATGGAGCATCCAGATCCTTCCTAGGATGGATGAGCCATGCCTAATTTTCTTACTAGATCCTTACAGCATCTACTTGAGGCTTGTTGCCAGGTGTGTTCCCATGTGCTATGGCCTGGAGGGGATGGATGGAGGTGACAGGGGTCTGTCCCCTTTGGGCACTTGGGGTGGCTGCCAGTTCACTGTCCTCCCCTGTGCCATTGGCTGCACTGGCCCAGAGTCTGTATGAAATGCATTTCAGCTTCAGATCCCCTCACCTGTTTGATAGTTACCATTCTTAAACCACAATTGTTTGGTCCTTTACTATGCAGCCCTTTCCCCCTTGTGGTTTTGGCTTAGCTGGCTTAAGCACCCTTTTAATCCTCAGTTTTCACATTGAAAAATCCCTCTTGGTCACAGTCTTTGATTTCCTTGCCTTACGAAAGCCAGCTACTGTATGCAAACCTCTGAGCCTTAATTATATATCCCAGTAATATATAGCCAGGCCTGGCTAATGTCAAAAAACTCAGTCACGAGCGTTGGAGGTTTCTGAGAGCTCCGGCTGCAGGACCAGGCTCTGCAGGGGAGTGAGCGGCACGTGCTGGGCTCCAAGGGGCCAGTGGGGTCCAGGATGTGTGGCCAGGTGGGCAGGAACCCCCCACACTGGGCAGTGACCCGTGATGATGATTGTGGCAGAGTGAGCTGCCTCACACTTGAAATGGTCTCAGTGGGCAGAGATGTTGTTTGGGACACTTAATATAAAAGTGCTGGCTCAGTGTACAGGGTCTGGCAGCCACAGACAGCTGTCTGGGCTCATCTCCCCCTCTCTCCAGGTCACAGATCTTTCTTGCTGTTTACACCAATGAGCTTTTGCTGAAGCCGTACACAAGTCCTATCCCCTGCTGAGAGAGTGGCAGAAACTTCTTACAGCCAACTGCAGTCTGGGCTGCTTCAAAATCAGCGTCACCTGCAGGTCAAGGGAGGGGACTCTCCCCCTCTGCTCCATTCTCATGACACATCACCTGCAGCACTGTCACCAGCGTTGGGGTGCTCAGCACAGGAAAGATCTGGGCCTGATGGAACAGGTGTAGAGGAGGCCACGAAGGTACTCAGAGGGATGGAGCAGCTCTGCACTGGAGACAGGCTGTGAGAGCTGGGGCTGAGAGAAGGCCTGAGAGGCCTGTCCAGTGCCCTAAGGGGCTATGAAAGAGCTGGAGGGGGACTTTGGGCAAGGGCCTGAAGTGACTGGACAAGGAGGAATGGTTTCAAACTGCCAGGTTTAGACTAGATATTAGGAAGGAATTCTTCAGTCTGAGAGTGATGAGACACTGGTACATGCTTCCCAGAAAATTTGTGGCTGCCCCATTCTTGGAAGTGTTCAATGCCAGGTGGGATCGGACTCTAAGCAACCTGATCCAGTGGGTGGCATCTCTGCCCATGGCAGGGGGTGAAATGAGATGGTCTTTAAGGTCCCTTCCAATTCAAATCATTCTGGGATTCTGTGATCTCAGATCATCCTCCTCATTGCCTTTGCCCCATATGTCTCACTGGAGGGGACAACCAAAGGTTTCCAGACTCTCTGTGTGCTCAAGCTCCTCAAGTACAGCAGAGGGATGAGTGTGTAGCTCTGCTCAATGGTTAGGCTATACCAGAGAGGGGATCTAAGCCCAGGAGCCGGGTGAGGCTCTCCTGCACCCAGGTATCAGGGGCCACGTGGCCCTGATGTTTGTATTAACTTATGAGAAAAGGTGAAAATTAATAATTCCTGATTTTTTAAGAAGCCCATGGCACAGTTTCTTTTTCCCTAAAGGAGGGGAGAGTTTTTCTTTTTTTTTACTATGGCAGAGTAGACACAAAAAAACCCCTATAAAACATAGGTCATGTCCTATTCTTGGTCTGTGTGTATTTTTCTCTCCAGCACACCATCTCCTACTTTGTTTTCTCCTGACGACTCTGGAGGTTTATTTTTCAGCAAGGAGCTTATGTGGGCAATGAATGCTCAGCCAGAATTTCTGCCTGTAATTAACTGGCTAGGTAGCCCACCAGAAGTGGGATGTTTATGGGCACAGGGCTCTTATAATGTTCACTTCTGAGCCTTCATTCCTCTAGTTTGGATCGTAAACTTCACTTATCACCAGACTTTTATATGTTAATTATTCTGCGTCGCTGGGAGAAGGGAGGACATGCAGAAGTGCGTGAAATAACGAATGATTTAGGCATGGGGGATTAGATGCTCCAGTTGGGGCTGACTGTCTGTGAGAGACAAAATTGATGAATGGCAAAGTGCAGAGGAATTTAAATCAGGGTAAGTTGTGTGTTTGTTGGTGGAGCCTCACCCTATGCACTTGTAGAACCCAGTGCCAGGAGATGCCTCACCTGGGGACCACAAGGAGGAAAACCTGTAGGATAAGATTTGGCACCATTCCCCCCTGAGACACTTAAAATGTTGAGGTGCTTTGAAAAAAATCCCACTCAGCACAAATCTGCAAGTTTAAGAGCCTAAATGCCTTTGAAAATCCGGGCCATGCAGGATTAGGTTTTGATGGAAGTCAGTGGGACTTAACACCTAAGGGACTGGGACCACTGGGAAATTTCATCCTGGCTTTGGGTGAGAATGCCTAGAATGACATTACTGTGGGAAAAAATACCAAACAGAGAAATTCTTTAGTGTCTCACAGTCCCTTCCTGATTCAGGGATGCTATAAATATCCTGCCAAGCCCTACCACACTGCTGTTCTCCAGCTCCAGGGGCATTTGATACCTGGCTTTGTGTCCTGACCTGAGGAGACAAGTGCCCTGGGAGACAACATCTCTTTGCCTAAAATTTGTTTAAAATGTGATAGAGCCATCTAAATGCATTTCGCTGAAGGTGCAGGAGGCTGTTTATGCTTCTGTGTGTATCGTTATTTATTAATTGAAGCCTAAATTAGACCTCAACAGGTTGGCAGTATTTAATGCAGAGAACTCAAACATGCAACACATTCTTGGCATGTTTCCCTTTATTAATTAAAAACCTCTTTAAAACACTCCGCCTTCCACCTTGGAGCAATAAATTTCCACCTTGAGGAAATAATTTCCTTGTTGTATTCCATACAGAGACATTCTGTTAGCTGCGATTCCTGTTTCAGTGTAGGCCCCACTCAGCCTTATTTCAATTTCAAAATAAACTTTAAAAATGCCAGCTTTTTCTGTTCAAAAAAAAAAAGGGGGGGTGGGGGGAAGAAAAACTAAAAAAGTCAACTTTTCTGCCTTTGAAAAATATATTTGGGATTAATTCTGATGTAGTTTACTGCTTGTGCAGACTATGAACCACAAAGCTCCTTCTTAATAAGAGCTCACAGGACTATGCAGCAGTTCCTGAAGCAGCCAAAGAAGCCTTGGCAGCCCCAAAGGAGCTGATGGTCCTGCATGGGAGGTACTGGCCTGCCTGCAGTTGCTGGGAGAGTTTTATGGCCCCCCTGTCACCCCAGCTCTGGGTGGCTGGTTTTCTTTATGACCCTGTGCCCCAGCCCAAACCTGCCCAATGCCATGACATAACCTGGCAAAAATGTCAGCTGATTTTGGGGCTGAATGGCTTTTGTTCCCCTGCTAGTGCCAGGCTGCACCTGCCAGAGACCTTGGTGTGCAGGAAGGCAGGAAAGGCCTCCACTGGCTCCTCCAGGAATTTGTACCAAACTCAGTAGGTTTAGAGGTGAGAGATTATTACAGATTCCTGTCTCTCGTCCTGACTTATCGTGCAGGGCAAGGGAGGAACAGCCAGGCACTGAGGGCAGCAGAAGTATTGTTCTATCTCCAGCTGGCGCTCAGAACATGAGTAACCAACCCCATCCTACTGGAGCAGGTGGGCTCTGGGCAGACAGCACTGTCTGCAAATGTCAGATGTTGTTTAGCAGGGAAAGATCTGCATGAACTGCTTCCAGTGGAGGAAAAATACCCTTTTCTTTCTTTGCCTTTTCTTTCTTTCTTTTTATAATAATCCAGGCTGTAGATCCTATACACCTCCTTGGTAGGTTCATCACATATGCAGCTAAAAGTATTCTAATGGTACACAGAGCTTAAAGTATAATATAAGTGGGGGAAAGCTCTTAATCAGTTTTGTGGTGCTTTGTCTGAGTTTGTTTAATGTCAAAGAGAAGTTTAAAAAGAAACTCTTTTAGGTCATGTCAAGCCAAGAACCCTGTCCAGAATGGCTTGGACTCACTTTCTGTGAGCACTCAAGGGAGGTCGTGCTCCTTCCTGCACTCTCAGAGCCCAGTGATGTGACACATCCAAAATGCTACTATGGACTTGAAACACATGCTGCAAGAGAGCTCTGCACTTCTTGATAAAGGGCTTTTTCAAAGCTGACTTGAAATAAATGCAGTAAAGCTGTCACTGAAATGTAAATGATTAGAGCAACGTGACTCTCTGCTTCCCCCAACTCTTCTGCTCATTCTTGCTTTTATCAAGTGTAATTTAAAAATAATCAGTTCAGGATGACTTGGTTGAGAGTGTTCTTGCCTTTGGGCCAGAAAGTCACTGCTTCAGTACTAGACTGAGTGGGTCAGTGGTTTGGGTGCCACACAAGGGCAGGGATGAGGGTCCCTGCAGAGCTGCAGGTCCTGCCTGCCTGAGTGGGCACTGGGGAGACCCCAGGCTGCTCCCCTGGGATGAGCATCCCCATGGATCAGCACCCAGGAGCTCCTGCCTTGCTTGGCACCTGTGCCTTCTCCGAAAGCACATCGAGGATGGGGATCACAGACAGCCCCCGTCCCAGCCAGCAGCTGGTGTGAAGCCAGTGGAGGGTTCCATGGGGTGACAGCCCCAAGTGTCACATCCTTCTTGCTGACAGAGCTTTCTTCCTGTGCTTATTCTTTCTCACAATACAAAATCACTTAAAGATTTCAGTGAGCTGCTGGATGATATCAAAAAGACTTTGTGCCACTCTGATATCATCATTATGGGTGGATTTGGTTTCACCATCCAATTTATTGGCCTGTATTTGCCCTTCCTGGACCTCCAGGATGACACATGGAACAGTAATGGTGGAGCAGGTGACTACAAGAGAGACTCCAAGCCACAGAACCAGATACCCTTTAGAGGTACTGAATTATTTTCTTGGTACAAATGTATATTTTGAGTCTGTTTTCCCTAGGGAAAATGTCTGCTCTCAGCATGAGCAGTACTGAGAGTCAAGAAAGACACCGTCATATGGCACATGCTGGAAATGGACTGGTTTCATTCCCATCAGAAGGACTAATGTCATTTCCCAGCACCATCAGTGTCGGTGTGAGACCAAGGTTCATCCCAAACATGGTCAATTTCCTGCTGGAATATTCACTGGTTCTCACTGTTGTTCATTGTGCCTGGCCCTGGCGTGTCCTGGGATTCACAGAGTCCTGGGTCTCCCCTGGGTGCAGAGCCCTGAGCAAGGCTCCATCCTCATGGTCTGGCTCAGATGTCCCTCCCCTCAGCACATGTGGGAGAGAGGTGAGACTTCATTCCAGGTTTATGGGGACAGTGAGGTTGTAGAATGTGTTTGGTTTAAAGTTTGGGAGGCGAGGAGGACTTGCCTTCTTACAGCACTAGTCCAGGCTGGTCTGGGTTTTCCCTCAGCAAGGGACTTCTCTGGATCTTGTTTGGGGAACGACTAATCCCAGGCAGCAAATCTAAACCATGTAATGAGAAAAACCTCCCACAAATCCCCCAAATGGAGACTGCTGAGTTTTACATATCTTGGGTTAACCTTAATGTGCTACAAGCCTATGATCACAGCTTGATACCCCATTGTTTAAAAACCCCACAGTCTGGCCTGGAGTCCAGAAAAAATTCCCTGGATATCAAAAAATTCCCTTTTACCCAAAACTCCAGGTGACTGTGGTTACTGTCAGGAGTCTCTGTGTTATTTCCTCCCTATCACTTATCAGGACTCAGGCCTCTGCAAATATTTTGTGTGCACATGGCACATGTTGTGAAGCCACTCCTCGGTTGCCTCCTTTGATCTTTGGGGGAAAATTATTTTGAACGATATTAAAGAAAATAAAGATATTAAAGAGTCAGGAGGCTCATCATTCAAAATACTTGGGATGTCTCCACTGCTCCTTGCCCTGCTGGGTTGGTGGAGGAGTGCTTGCCAAGGATGCAGTTCTCCATGTGCCTTAGATGTGACCCTTCCCATTTTGCATAGCATTTGGGGATCTTTTTACCGTGCTCTTCTCTCCCTCCAGGTTGCAAAATCATCATTGTGAACATACTGGCATATTGGGAGAGATTGTGGAAGTAATGAAAATAAAATCTTTGCCAGATCATGAGAGGATGAAAAGGTCATCTCTCTTTAGGCAAAATGTGATCCTTGGTGGCTGTCAGAACTCTTCCTATAACCTGTGCTTCAAACCTTCATTGGAACAAGCCAGAATGATTGACAAATAACCCTTTATGTTTGAACATAATTCAGAAAAAATCTTCTCTTTTTTCTGTGAGCTGAATGGGTGGAAGTGCAGCCGCTGGCTCTGGCCCTGCACTGAGGGCAGCTGCTGATGGAGGAGGAACGTCGCCATTGAGAGCTGGGAACAGATCACGGCCTGGGTCCTTTTCCTGGAAACCTTGTGGCAAGGTTGGGACTAAAGCCCAGGCCTCCAGTGCTCTCCCTGCCAGCTCCTTCTTTCTAAGATCAAGCAGCCTTGGCACAGCAGAAAGAGTCGGCAAACCAACCCGCACTAAGGAAATGGGCCGTGATACCTCAGAACAAAGCAGCTCGTTCCTGTGCTCTGATGCTGATTAGCACCTTGGAACAACCTGCTTGGCCTCGCCTGGCAGTTCTAGTGCGAACACACCCACACAGCTCGGGGTAATCGGAGAAGAAAAGGGGAGGCCTGTGAGCAGCAGCCGTTCCTACATGCAGCACTAGGTGTGCCAGGACAGAGCTGCACCCAAAGGCCTGGGCACGGTTGGGTGATGGCAGAGGCTGGTGTGCCAGGACAGAGCTGCACCCAAAGGCCTGGGCACAGTTGGGTGATGGCAGAGGCTGGTGTGCCAGGACAGAGCTGCACCCAAAGGCCTGGGCACGGTTGGGTGATGGCAGGCCTCTGGTGTGCCAGACACGATGAAGTCTGAGGCACCCTGACCCCTCCCAGTCGTGCAGGCTGTGGGGATTAGCAGAGCAGGACTGGCTGCACAGCTTCACTGCGGCCCCAGCTCAGTCTCCTGTTCTTGTGCTGTGGCAGGGGCCAAGAAATGGCTGTGGGGGTTCCTCCCACCAAAGGGAGGAAAGTGCCCAGGGGAGATGTATTTTTGGGGGTTTAGTTCTTTCTTGGCTGGGTGATGTGGGGAGAGGGGTGTGTGCCTTGCAGCAGGGATGCTGGGGGCTCAGGGCTACTCCTCTGCTCCTGTGCAAACCTTTGGCTCACGCCTTCGATGACCTGGCCATCAGGCAGTCACTAGTCGGGCCTTTGGTGGCATTGCTGGTATAGCACCAGATGAGTTTTCCTCAGTTTTGTAGGACCATTCTTTTTGATTCTGTGCAATCATTGGGACTTCTGCATTGCCAGAGGAACAGAGAATTCCAGAATGGTTTGGGTTGGAAGACACCTTAAAGAACCTCTAATTTCAGCCCTGCTGCCATGGGCAGGGACACCTTCCACATGACCAGGCTGCTCCAAGTCCTGTCCAACCTGCCTTTGAATGCTTCCAAGCTGAGACATGTGCAGCTTCTCTGGGCAACCTGTGCCAGTGCCTCACCACCCTCACAGGGCAGAATTTCTAGAAAATATCCTCTTTTTCACTATATTGTGGCTTCCAGCCATAAAATAAATGAGACCCCGACATGAGCAGTATCTAAGCAAAATTATTGATGCACCCATACAGAACAGAGTGGGTCGATCTTGCAGAGCTCTGCCTGCCACTATTGAGGCTGTACCTGCCTCTCACCAACCCCAGAAAGCTCATCTGCATTGCTCTCCAAAATCTGCCTTTCTGATCCCAGCCCTGGGTTGCCGTTTGTAATGTTTGTGCCCCAAGCCAGCTGAGAGCTGAGAACAGGAGCTCCTCGTAAAAGGGTGAGGGAGAAACCAGTGACACAAGCTCCTGCTGAATTTGTTTTTCATGTTCTCATTTGTAATCATTTTGTGTTTTATGAGGGATACTTCCTAAAACTTTGCCAACATGATGGAAACACATGTGGTGCTCTTATTCATGATGTGACCCTTTTGGTGGAGAGATGAGATGAAAACCTGCTTTTCTCTGACATCCCCACAGCATATGGCCTAGTAAGATGGAAAATCAGTGGGGTGTGGGGTACCTGACCTTCCCCCAGCCATGCCAACACTGTTCACTCTTCCAGGACGACAGCTCACATAAGTTTGCATGCACAATCTCCAGGTGGGTTTTCTTGCCAATTATTATTTAAACTTTTTCTCTTCCTTTTTTTATTTTGTTTTACTAGGGGTAGCCCAGCTCTGTGGCCTGTGGGTGACAAAAAGTATTGTTTGGGATTTTATCAGAAGTACAGGTTTGCTCCTGTGCTGGCTTCAAGGACGGAGTAAAACTGGGGGGAGCAAACACTATCCCTAGAAATAGTTTTTGCATGTTTCAGAGCTAATGATGCCAAAGTTAAAGGACCTTTGCTTACTTAAATTAGCAAATCCCTCTACAAAGAGTATGACTGAGTTATCAGCATCTGTGGCTGTATTTGGGCCACACCACAGTTGTCACTGAACAGGGACAATTCCTGCAGTGTTTGTGTTTGGGTGAGTGACAAGGGTCACCTTGAGTCCATGAGCCAGGGCTGCTGCTATCCCTGGGTCCCCAAAAATGCAGGGCTGGCTCTCACCAGTAGCACTGCACCTGCAGCAGCAGCAACACCCTGCTTGGCACTCCCAGCTCAGGATGTGGGTTCTTGGTAATCCTGGTTTTCATTATTTAAATGGTGAGAGAAAACATTTGTGTAGTGTTAAAAACAATCTGGAGCCTTTTTGTGTTTATAGGAAGGGCTCAAACAGGCTGAAGGAATGGTGTGCAAGGGCAGGACGGCAACCAATGCAAAGTGACACCTGTCATAAAGGGTCTGGAGGTATTTTTTAACTGAAAATAAAATATTAATGGCAGGAGAGTACAACAATGACATCGCTGAGTAACTCAGGATGAATGCAGGAGCCAGCCATCACAAGTAGAGTGTGGTAAAGATCAGGCAGAGAGTGGTAAAATCCTCTCACCTGACAATGGACTGAAAGACCTGGGGTTGTTCAGCCTGGAAAAAAGAAGGGAGACTTCAGGGAGACTTTAGATACCCTTCCAGTGCCTAAAGGGGCTTCAAGAGAGCTGGTGAGAGACTGCTTAAAAGGGCATGAAGTGGCAGGACAAGAAGGTATGGCTTTAAGCTTAAAGTAGGTAGATTTAGATTAGATATTAGGAGGATATTCTTCCCTGTGAAGGTGGGGAGGCCCTGGCACAGATTGCTCAGAGAAGTGGTGTGTTGGGATGTTGCTTGACACCTTTGGCCAGGGACAGCACTGAGAAGCAGCCCTCTGAACAATGCCTTTGGTCCTGGGAGGAGCCAGCAGCCTTCTTGGTACCCAACACAGTGTGATGCTGGCCCTCAGCTTTGTCCTGGGGAGACTTGCTGCGCAGATGAGTAAGAAATGGGCGTTCTCAGCAAAGAGACTCTCATTTATTAATGAGGGAAATTAATGTACTTTGTGAGTTGAAGTCTCCTGCAATCTGGGCTGGTGAAAATTAGGACCAGGCCAAAAAAGTCAAGGAGGGCAGCACCAGTGTGAACTGGACTTCATAAAATAGAAAGGAAAGGCCCCTTTTGTCAGGCGATGGCTTTTCCTCAGAAGCCAAATGATACATAATGTTTATATAGTGTTTTGCCTCTCCTAAATGCAGGCTAGACATTAATTGATTCCAGGTTTGCTCTGTGAAGTAGGTCAACTCTTTCCATTTTGCAGATTAAGGAGCGATGGGGATCGCTGAGAGGTGCATGGGGGATCAGCGCTGGGGCGCCTACATGGATGGCTGCCCTCCCCATGGGACCACACTGCCACCCTAAATATACACCACTTCTGATGTATGTGGAAATCAGCTGGGACTCTGTAAATCTAGCTACATTAAGCCTGGTTCAAATGAAATCTGTTTATGTCTCCATTGCTCACCATTGGTCAAAGCAGGACTTAACTAACCTAATGCTGTTTGTGTTCAAAGCCTCTTAAAACCTTGCTCTGACTCTCTTGAAGTGAGATATAAAGTACTTGCTGGGGCCTGGCTGGAGGCCAGGGAACTGTTTCAGATCCCACTCTCTCTTTTGCTCATGGAGCAGTTTAGAAAAAGCATTGCACATTTCAAACAGTGATGGAAAAAAAAAATTTTAATTCACTTCTGTTTACATAACGTTGGAAGCTTGGGAGGGTTTGTACAGACAATTATTAATGGCTTAAATTGGCGTGATAAAAATGTTGCCTTGGTCTGGGAACATGACCTGGCTCCCAAGGCCCTGGTGCTGGGTCAGCCATGCTCTGGCTGCAAGATCCGGGGAGTGAGGACCCAATGGCTTGGTGGGTCCCACTACTGTGGTTCCTTTTGGCATCTTGGAAAGAGCCTCCTTCCCATTCTGCTTAGGCTGAACTGCTAAAACTCGAAGCCTGGATGTGGGGAAACACCCAGCTCTTCCTGGTCACCTCCATTTCTGGATGCCCAGCCCGGAGGTATTTGGTGAACAGATCCTAGGGAAGCTGGGCATACCCACCATGGGAGAACTGCTCCTTCACTGTGGTCTCAAAGCTCAATTTCATAAAGCTTTTGGTCCAGCTTTTTGGGAGCATGGCCCTTTATTGTTGGTTAGTACCTTCAGCTCCAAAGCAGGTGGAGCCATTCCCAAATGTGCAACAGGTGGGAGTGAGAGGGTAATTGGGCCCCGTGTAAAGTGCCCTGAGCTCTCCCGGCTGCCAGAGGAGGTGGGCAAGTACTGTCACATCTGCAGTGTGAGCTTGGCCTGGGTGTTCCATCCTCACATCCATCCCTCAGAAGACTCAGACACAGTTTTACTGGTCTATTGCTCAGTGGGATCTGGCACCTATAAAACTGTTCTTAATTACTTCCCGAGTTACTCACCAGGGTGATGCTGATTTTGTCCTATAACCCAATAGGACTTGGTCTGTTTACTATAAACCATTGCCCACCATAACTCTGTTGTCTTATATATTGGTGTGTGAGCATACAATGTGTGCATGTGTCCGTGGCTGCATTTTGGACACCACTGGACTGCTCATGGAAGCTGCCCACATGTTTTTGCTTTCCAGCCTGTGCCTGCCACACTGCAGCACTTCTAGGCACAGAGCAGTGATGCTGCTGTGGGGCTCTAGCAGGTTCGTAAGTGCCTGCACAAGGGGTAACAGCATGACAAGCACTTGTGAGCCTGGTTAGGAGGGTGACAAATTCAAGATCCTCCCTCCTAGTCTGTCCAGCTCACACATGCATAGGGAGCATGGGTTGTCCCCTCTAGCCATGGCACTGACTGCCTCTGATCCACTTTGCCCTGCTTTGACACTGAGTTTGAAACAAGGGCTGTAGTAACTAAGAAAATAGTAGAGAAAATGATCGCTGGGAAATAAATCCATGCCAGCATCAGTTCCTGCAGCATCTAGACACTGCTTTGAAGCCTTCCCCTCAAAATATCCCCTCCATGATCCCTGGGATTACCCTGCACCACAGCATCTGAGTGCCAGCATTACAAAATCCATAAGCACATGCTTTATCTGCCTACTTTGCAAGTCGTCCTTGCACAGCAGACAGCAAGGCTCTGCTCAAAGGCATGTTGGTGTTGGAGGCTGCATCTCTTGCTACTGCTGCTTTGGCTTTGGCTAAAACCAGGGTAGGACTAATCTGAGCCTATTAACTGACTCTGATGTATTAAAAAACCAAATCTGCAATGTGTGAAACACTGGATTTAAAAGAGAAAAATTAATTTATGAGGATAAAGTTTGGAGGTTTTATATGCAGACCAGAGACTGGTCTTCTCCAGAGGGCTTCCTTGAGGTGTCATGACTTATTTCTCCAAGGCTGCAGACCCTGAGAAATCTAGTTACATGACAGTGAGACATGGCTAGAGAAGAGGTTTCCCTCTGTGATCATTAGGTTGCAGTATGGTTTTTTCCTGTGCTGGGAGAAGTTGTTGGATGAAAGATCTGTGAATAACACATGGGCTGAGGAATGCTTCGTGAGCTTAGTCATCACCTGGGTGAATCAGACAGGGAAAACAGCCTTTATTCTGCAAGATAACCCCATTCCACAGAGATTTTTCTTGAGAAAGGCTCATTTTTTTCCAAAATTGTGCTATTGAGTGGAGTCCAGCCTCACTCTGCACGAGAGGTAGTCTTCAGATGGATGCTGTATTTGATATGACACATCATGCTGATACGTAAAGTCATGTTACCTGGAGCTGTCTCAAGAAATATTGTAGGGAAGGGTTTGAACTCAGTGGGAACTTCCCTGAGTTCAATATGTGGATAGTCCAGTTAGAAGATTAAGAAAAGTCCTGAAAATGGGTTTTCTGTTATAAAAGGGATCAGTACCGGAATCCTGCCGTTCATGCTCCTCTTGCATGCTCATGTACCAGGGCTTGTTCCAACTGATGAAGTTATCCTGGACTGATGCTAGCCTGGGAAGAGAATTGGTCCCAGAGCTTTGAGACCCATCTTTAAAATACTCACAGGTGTGAAAGAGCATGTGGGTAAAATGTAGCTGAGGACAATGCTGAGACATCTCAGACCAGCACAGAAGCAACTGCAACGAATGTTTCATGGCTTACCACCCTCGGCATGGGATGTGGTCCAGAGGCTTCTTTTCTGTCCAATTTTCCATTTTGGTCTGGAACTGGGCGCTTTTGAACAGACGCGTGTGGATTTCTGCTGGCCCGATGAGCTGCTGCTCCGCATGGCACGCTCTCCTCTGGGATACTCCCCTGGCAGGCTGAGCCCATGCCAGGTCCTGGCTCACTGTGGGGTTACTGCCCAAGGGTGCAGGTTGGTGATCTGAATGGAGACTTTCTGGAGTCAGGTCCTCAGCCCCTGGGCTTAGATGCTGCAAAGAAAAAGATGATAAATCAAAACATTTGGAAATCTGTTTCTTATTTACTGTACTGCCAAGCTGCTGTAAGGCTTGCTGGAATCACAATCCCAGAAAAGCAAAGTGGAAAGGATTTTCCTACTGATATTGTTGGCAGTGGGAGAGACCTCGCTGCCTGCTGTGGGCTGGGGCAGGTGGGGATAGGATCAGGGATGGACTTTCTGTTTGCTTGTGAGGGTGAGGTAAACATTGCAAACATTCCTTGTCTCCCCTCAGCCCTTTTCAATTTATTAAATATTGGGAAGAACTGAAGACAGACTGGAATACTTAGGGAAGGGATACTTAGAGACACATTGCATAGGTTAGGTTTTAGTGGTGATGAAGGGTAAACATGTCAGATCATAGTGGCAGGAGAAAAAAATCAGATGCTCAGGCCACGGCAAGTTTTGTTGAATGTTTTCATGCTCACAGCATCACCTGAAAGGATCTCCCAGCACTACCTACCCATGAGGCATGGGGAGACATGCCAAAGTGTGCAGAGGATAGTTTATGGAACCAGGGAGCACTTCCCAAAGCATCAAGGTCTCATCTTCCGTTTCCCCCGCTCAAGTGCCTGCATCTCTCCTGGGAATGTCACACATCATCTCACACACTGCAACCAGGGTAAGCTGAGAGGGAAAGTTTCCCAGAGACTTTTGGGCTGTGATGCCAGGAGTCATAATTGCCTTGGCAGAAGCAGCCACAGTTGTTCAAACCTGCCTTCTACCCGTGAGTCAGAGTAGAAGTGCTGGAATTGTGGGATGGCTTGGAGCAAAGATGCAAAGTTGGGAGTTGCTTTCAGAGATTCTAATTTCCTTGAGAGAAAGTCTGAAAAAGATTAGTGAGGGAGCGAGAGAGAGTCCAGCAACCTCAGAGCCAGCCTGCAGCCCACAAGGGCAGCACTGGCCTCTGCCAGCTGGGATGGCAGGCAACAGCACCAGGAGCCTCCACTGCCTGCAGGGGATGGGACCATCTCTGGGGCCCCCAGAAGCAGTAATGCCATGGCAGGGAAAGCAGCCATGCAGTTTGTGGGTGCCTGTGGGTGAGCTCTGGCACCAGTGATGTGTCCCATGAGCTGTTCAGGGCATATTTTGCAGAGGCAGCATTCACTGGGCAACAACCTTCAAGCTCGGAGCACAGAGGGACACAGCCCACAGAGGAAGAGAGCTCCAGGTCCTGTGGGGATGTCTTGTGGAGAACCAAGCTCCCATGTGTGGGGCTGCATTTGTGAGTATGTCCTGTTTAGGTCAGAAAGCATGAGGAGATGGCTTAGCAGGGCTTCCTGAGGAGAAATGGCTTTGGTCATCTCAGAGGATCACTGGTAGTAAAGGCACTTTTTCTCAGGGGGTTGCCAGTCACCCTCTAGTCCATGGAATGGAGGAAAGAGCAGAGCCAAGGGGAAATAAACCCTCAGCCTCACCAGCCTGGGGACAAGGAATGCAAACTGCTCGCTCTCCCAGCATCAAGTCCTTGCCCATGACACCTGGCTCCATCTGAGCATGGGGAGAGGCAGCAGAAAGGACTGGGGATCGAGGAAGCGTGGGATGGGTGCTAGTGGAGCCGGTGCTTTGCAAAGGGGGAAGAGTTGGCATGAGAACTGCTTCCAACCCATGGAAACTGTGATGGGACATGGTTAACGTGGCTCTGCAGGATGGCTGAAGTGGTCAGAAGCTGGTGGTGGCAGGGATGTCCTGAGATGGGTGTTGGACCAGTCTGAAGGCAAGTGGGAATGGAAACCCCAGTACTGAGCTCTCCCCAACCTTGGGGAGGTCCTGTCGCCTCCAGACTCCAAGTTCATGGCTCAGAGCCATCTCTCATTTAGTCCCAGTGAATTACTGAGCCCCAGGAAGCCAACCTTACTGAGGCTTTTGTAGAAGTCAAGGGCTCAAATTGAGCGGGAGCTTGGGGAAACCGTTTCCCTTGTTAAAATAAATGTATTAGTTTAATACGTACCAGGAGAGGATAGGGAGTTCTCCTTGTTAAATATTTACCAGTCAAACCCTGCTGAGGACTTACTTGGAGCAATTCAGCTTTAGTGATTTCCTTCTATTGTGGTCTAAGTCTCCAGCATTGCTGGGAAACCGCCTGGCAGGGCCAGGACAGCTGGTGACAGACCCGAGCCCTGGGCAGAAAAATTGCAGCTGGGATGGTCACCCGCCTCTCTGGGGACACTGTGGTGCCTCGGCAGGCCCCCAAATCTGCCCTGGGACCTAAGTAGAGATGTCAACACCTGCCTGGAGAAACAGAGGGAGCAACCTTGTTCCCAAAGGGGAGCAGAGCACAGGAGAGATGCCCAACAGCCAGGCAAAAGAAAATAAATCTTAAAAAAAGGTGAGTAGAGACATAGAATGTTGCTCTGTGCCTTACCTGTCTGGCATTGCTGTGAGCATCCTGACATCCCAGACTCATCACAGTCAATTTTAACAAGGACCATTATTTCTCTGGGGGCTCGTCACCTTGGGAATGGGAATCACTGTAAACAACACAAATTGTGAATTACCTTAATTTCCCTAAAGTGTCCTTCCTGCTACTCGATGGTGGAGTTAAGCCATGTTCCAATAGCTCAAGATTTCCTGACATAGCTCTTCGATTTATAGGACCAATTTTATATTTATGTGATTTACATGTATATATACTAACTGACATGTATTTACATTAGCAATTTGCCATTTACGAGCTTATATTCCATCAATCTCCATGGTTCTTAAAACTGAGAACACTTTTTTTCGGTAATCAAGTTAAATTAAGATAATTTCTATTGTTGGTGACTCCACATTGTTTTGCAACACTGTTGCTTTCCCTTAAACTCCCTAGAATAAAATGGAAAAATGGAGGGCATGAGGGATCTCTGTGGAAATGTTCCTGCCTTGTTGGTCCCGCACTCTCCTGAAGGCAGCAATTGCAGATTGTCAATGGTTACGTCGCCGTATGTTTTTTAAAGAATGACTCTATTAATAATCTTAAGAGAAAACAGATGCGTGAGGTTTGCGACTAGAACTGTGAATATTCAAGGAGACATCAATTGTTGGAAGTAAACAACAGTCCTGATTCAACAAAGCTCTTAAGCAGACGCTTAACTTTGAGCATGCACTTAGCCCAAGCTTCAGCGAGGTGTTAACATATGTTCAGCTATATAAGGAGGGACTTAAGTACGTACTTACAGTTAAGCTTGTGCTTAAGTGCCTTGTTGAATTGGGGCCAACAATTCAGCTCTCCCTCTGTCTCTCTGACATTAACTGCGCCTGACATCCAGGAAATTCAAACAGGGGCTGCAGTAGTCACCTACCAGCAGAACTTTTCCCTTCAGACAGGGGCTGTAGCTATTTTGCAGCATGGCCAAAATGCTCTGGTGGCAGTGTCAGGTCACCCCACACACCTCCATGCCCCCATCACTCCCCATCCCTTGGGACCCCCACAGCACCACTTGAAGAGAGACAAAGAAAACCATTATATTTGTAAGTCTCTGTGAAGACCCAACCTAGAAATCTATTGTGTCTTTTTTTACTGTTTTTTTAAAAATCAATTTACTTTTCCATAATGTTCTGTGTGTTCATTACAGATGTCTGCTTTCTTTATGTTTATTTTCAAGTGGTTGGGGTTTTTTTAAATTCCGAGTAGCAAAAATTGCACTGTGCAGTGATTTAGCCTGTGTTGTTGTTGTCAACCTTTATGAATGAAAAGTTAATTTTTGCAATTTTTTGCCTTTGTAGTTTTTTCTCCTGTTATGTCCTCCATCTGCTGAGTTGTACATAACAGGTGAATATGGATGGGAAAGGCCTCAGTGTCTTTACAGGTTACTGATGACCTCCTGAACCAGTCTGGGTGCTCTGGATGCCCTTCCAATTACCTTGAGACCCTTCTCTTGGCGGTAGGTCACCTTCATTTCAGACCCAAATTACTGAGGATGAAGGTCTTATTCTTCTGACTGCAATGACACTTTGAATCATCATCACCAAAAGATCCAAAACCCAGCTCACAGTTGTGCCTTGGGATCAATTCATCATCACTTGCTGGCTTTTATTTGCAGTAAACCAGATTTTTCTGAAAACTGAACAGATCTCATTTCATGAGCCACAGAGAGCTCAGTGAAAGCAACCACCAGAGTTGATACCTCCAGTTCCAAATCACACAAGGCAAATCCTGAACCAAGCATACCCAGAGTTTTCCTGCCCCTCTTGTCATCAAAGGGAACTTTTGGGCTTGCTTCAATGGTGCTGGAGCTGCTTTCTTCCCAGAATTATTTAATGGGTGTTTTTTAAACTGTGGGTACAGTAGTTGTCTTTCCAGTCCCAGCTTTCTGTCTATCCTACTTCTGTCCAAAAGTCACAGGTGGGGATCCATGCTCACTGCCAAAGAAAGGAATTTGTTTTACCTGTCACAGCCTCACAGGTGTGAGGGACACGTAGCCTTCAGTTGAAAGTGTCTCAGGGAGCATCATCCAGATGCAACACAAGTTCTCTTGAATAAAAACATATAATAAAGACCTCAAGGACCAGCTCTTCCCTGCTTATTTTCTTTGCAGATGGCAGCATCCAAGTTCCAGTTATTTCTGTCTTGGAAAATAAAAAAGTGTACCAGAGGAAAAGGAATGTGAGTTTGCAGCAGAGTTTGGTACCTGGAAGACTCCAGGCTGGAGTGCACACTCCTGATTTATGGTGTACTTGTTAAAACCACTTGTTCTTGTCATAACAAAACAGATCGAAGTGAAGCTGGGTAGAAGGTCCCCCTTCTAGTTGGCACTTCATCATGGCTTCTTACTCTGTCTTAGGTTCTGGGGGTTTACAGTTATATAAAACTTAATGAATCAGTATACTTTAGATTCCCTTCCTAATGCATATGGGTTCAATTAACTGCACTCTTTGCTTATTTAAGTGTTTTCATTAAATTGCTTTACTATATTTTCCCGCAATCGAAAGGGAACATGGTGGGGCTGATGCCATCTGCCACCATCAGTTTAGCAGAACCTTTTTCTTTGTTCAGGTCCATTCTTTTTTATTAGAAGAGACCCTTCTACCCCCAGTTCCCTGTGTGCTACGCACTTATTGCATTCTCGTTTTCTGACTGCAGACTGATAAATAAAATGCTTGTGCAAGGGCCTTCATGTATGGTATTTTTTAAGGGTCTCTTTTACAAGATCAGTTGTGTTTTTCCCTCCACCCCCCTTCTCCCCCTCTGCTTGCAGATTCCTTTTTGCTCCAGCTTGTGAATAAAGAATTGTTGCTATTACAATGGCTCTTAGCTCTTGCTGCCTGGCTCTGCAGGGTGGGGGATTGTTGTGGCCAAAACCCAGCCAGGCTGCAGGCTCAGCCCAGGACAGCAAGAACAAGGCAGGAGAGGCTTTTTCCTCATTTTTAAGGAATAGCTGATCCTAAGCATCTCACCAAACCTTCCTGAAGGTCCTTCTCGTGGCAGGAGACGGTGTCCCAACCTTCACCCACAGCTTATTTTCTTGATCTGGTGCTCTTCGGGCTTCACACACTGTTCTCCGCCCCACACAGACAGAGTGTTTCATTACATTCCTCCTCGTTGTTTTGCTCCATCCTTTTGAGCTGCATCTTGCAGTGTAAGTGCTCAGTGTAAGTGAGTGGCCCTGTGCATCCCAAAGGGCTGGTGGTCCTGAGAGGGCTCCTGCCCATGTCCCTCCAAAACACCCCACACCAGCCAAGGATGCCCATCAGGGACAGGCAGAGCCTTCCCCTGTTTTACAAACTAAACCGAATAAACTCACCCACTTGATTTGGGGTGCAGTCTGCAACATTTTACACAAAGCAAATGCTTTATAGACATCACTAACAGGAAAAACACCTCCTGGAGAATATAACAGAAGAAGGAAAAATATTAATCCTGAAGGACTCTTATCCAGAGGTTGGATTTTTTGATTTGGAAATGCAGTGTTTGATGCTGCATTGTTTATCTGCCATCTCAGGGTTAGGGAGCAGAGAAGACATTCCTGCTCCTGGAGCAAAGTGGTATTTTGCAATATAGTCTGAGGTGCAAAATGTCCCAACATTTATCATTTTCTGTTCTCTGCTACAAGCATTTTAGGTAAGAGAAGGTGCAAAGACAATAAATAACTTGTCCTAAAGGCACACAATGAATCTGTGGCAAGGCCAGCAAGAGAAGGGCTTTTGACCACTGCTTGCAAAAACCCTTGTCCTCCCCAAAGTCTAAGGGAGCTGCTGTGTCTGTGGAGGGCCAGAGGATGATGCTGTGAGACCCTCATGCAGCCTGTGCTCCTTTTTGTAGAAGGGTTTCAGTTTGTGAAACAATGTACCAGACCAAATAGCTCCAAGAACGAGAGAGGAAGAAAGAGACAAAGAAAGAGACAAAGAAAGAGACAAAGAAAGAGACAAAGAGAGAAAGAGAGAGAGAGAGAGAGAGAGAGAGAGAGAGAGAGAAAGAAAGAAAGAAAGAAAGAAAGAAAGAAAGAAAGAAAGAAAGAAAGAAAGAAAGAAAGAAAGAAAAATGAAAGAATACCCTTTGAACTTTTTTGTTTGCAGTAAAGTGAAATTAAGAAAAAATAAAATGTGTAAAAATGCATTTAAACTGGTAGGAAAAGCATCCCCCTCCCTCCCTTCCCAAGTGGTAAGACTTTTCCTTCTGTTGCTTATTTTCAATAAGCCTTTCTGATTTTTGGGTTTTTTAATGGAAAAAGCAATCAAGGCACCAAATACGTTGCAAAACACCTCTGAGTTGCCAATTTGACCTTGGAGAGGGAGTAGGAGGTGGGGATTACCTGGTGAAACATCAGCTGGTACCCTTGACTGTATCCCAGTCCCCCCCAAACCCACTCAACAGCTCCTGGGCGCAGGGACCTCAACCTCTGCTAACACTCCCACAGGCTGCAGGGACCCAAATGCAACTGCTGGGATTTGCCAAAATCATAAGGAATCACCCAAAACCCACCCAAACTTATGCAGAGTCCGTTCTCCGGGAGACTTTCTGAGAGAATAGTTTGACAGCCCTGCCAGGTCCAACCTTTCTCTGGTGCCCTTTCTTCTGGAAGTGAGGCATAAAATAAATTTAGGCTGCTGGCTGTGGTAAACATTCCCTCTGAACATGCCCGTTCTTGATACCCCAAATGCAATATTCAATTATGGAAGCAAGTGGAGAAAGAAAAAAAAAAAGAAATGAAAAGAAAAGAAAAGAAAAGAAAAGAAAAGAAAAGAAAAGAAAAGAAAAGAAAAGAAAAGAAAAGGATAGAGAGAAAACCCCCGACGCTTCCAAGACACTAAAAATAGACTCTGATCACTTACCAAATGGTAAAATGAAAATGATTTGCTTTGAATAGTCTCCAGAAAGGCTCAGATACAATGTCTTGTGGAGCAAAATTGAATCAGTTGAAAGTGCAGACGCCAGCTCAGCCTAATCCCTCCCAGCTGCTTTGCTTTCCTTTTTTTCCAACAAGCAGCCCCTAAAAGTCATCTCCCTAATCCTGCAAACTGAAATTCAATCTTGTATTTTTTTTTTTAAATCAAGTTTCAAGCCTGGGGCTTGTAGGGTGGGGGAAGAGGAGGAGGGAGGGCTTTGGGGTTGCCTCCTTCCCCTCACCCTGACTGCAGTAAACACAGCCTTGAATTCAAGGAAAAGCTTTAGACTACAATTCACTTGGCTTGAGCCAAGCACACAAATCTGATGCCTTTAAAGCCCCTCTAGCAGACGATAGATAGCTTTGAGATGTTCACTAAATGGCTGTCTGGTTGCTGCCTTTTTGTTGCTGATTGGGGGCCCAAGGAGACCTTGTCTCTGGGTTGTTTTTTCTTTCTTTTTTTTTTTTTCCTTTTTTTTGGTGTCTGCTGTTATCAGTGAATTTGGGTTGGGCATTTACCTAATGCAAAGACCAAGACAAACAATTTCTCACAGAGGCTGGTGATTGCAACCAGCAGTGCATGTACAGACTCTGCTATCTCAGGGAATACCGAGAGGTATTTATGACACTTTCCCAAGGGTTTCCCGACTCCTGCCCTCCACTGCCCCAGTTCCTGCCATGTATGCAGCTTGCAAGGACTCAGGAAAGCCTCCTGAGGCATTCCAGTCCTCAGCTCCCTCCATGGCACGTAGAAGCATAACTACATGCACTTCCAAACTTGCTTTGTCAGTTGTTGCCACCTGATGGTTCACTGATCACAAATATTTTTGGCAGCAAATGATACTAGTTTGGTTTTGGAGAGTAATTGAGAATAGAGAAAATAACAGCAATATGTTCAAAACCAAATCCTATGGCCCAGCATCCTGATAATTCAAATTCCTGGGTCTGAACTCTTGCAGACTCAGGGCTTCAGAGTTTTCCCCCATTCAGCCACGCAGTTTGATCCTATGAGGCTTTTGTTTGGATCCAGGTCAGGGTCCAGAATCTGAGCAGGAAAAAACAAGATGTCTAAGAGGAAGAAGGGGACACTGATTTTACTGGATTACAAACTCCCCCAGAACAGCTGCAGGCAGGTTTCAATTCACCTGGTCAGGGAGAGATTCTGAGTGCCAAAGAAAAACAGGAAACAAAACTTACAAGAAAGAGTGCAGAACTGAGGCAGGAGCCTTTGATATGGTTTCTCTTACCCTGATAGATATGATGACAAAAATCCCACACCATGAAAATCACATTTTTCACAGATGCAGAGATGATTATTTTGTCTGTTCCCAATATGCACTTTTTTTCCTTTTGTTAACATAATGACCTTGACCCCCCCCACCATGTCAGAAGCAAACTTCTACTTGTTCTCAACTGATTGTTGTTTCTGCTCTGAGATACATGGGGTTACATGGCGTTTACTCAGACAAATCCATTCTTGCATTCCGTAGCCTGGTAGCCATCAGTCTGATACAAGGCTGGGTCACTGAGAATGATTAAAGCATGGCTGGTGAAGTTATGTGGGACTGAATTGCCTCTTGTCTAACGAGGGAGAGTGTGTTGGGCACCCAGATCAAATGGCCCCGTGTGCTGGATTTTATGGTGTAAACTGATGGACAGTTGAGATAAATACAAATAATTAAATGGGTAGGGATACACAGGTACATGGGGGATGGATGGGTTAGAATAACTGGCATAATTAAATAGACATATACAGGGTCAGTGCAGAGGGTGGATAATTTGATATTAATACAGAAGATAAGATGGTGGAAGGAAAGCATGTGCATGTGACATGGACTAGGTGGTCTATCTAGGGATAAGGGTGGTCTTGATGCATATGAGGAGTAGAAGTGGGATGTGTTGTGTTAGAGCAAGTCATGCCTGGGTGAGCAGAAAGTTTATCTAGCAGCTGGATGGATGGCTGAGTAGTGGAGCTGGGAATGAGGGGGCTGACAGGCTGTGTGTTGAACCTGTGGGATGGATATGGGGACAGAAAAGGGGCTGGAGGGATTTTCCATAAAAAAAGTATTTTAAAATGTAGAGCTAGGTATGGGAGAGGAAGGAAGGAAGGAAGGAAGGAAGGAAGGAAGGAAGGAAGGAAGGAAGGAAGGAAGGAAGGAAGACAAGCCTGAAATAAGTTTGAGAGGGGAAAGTGCATGGATGGACGGCAGCGTGCCCGAGCCTGATGGCCACGTTAAAATGAGCAAATAGGTGTCTGTGTATCAGGTATTGGTTTGTTGTATGGGTGTGGAACACATAAATATGGAAGGAAGAAATCTGGACTGGGTAGGTAAAGTAATTGCTGGATGGCTGGGAAGTTAAGTGATGTAAATGTAATCTGGATAGATTGAAATAAGGAAATGTGGACTATTGCAAGCAGGTATTTTAAGTCTGTAGCTGTAATAGGTAGCAAGGAGATATGTATGGATAAAGCAGAAAACAGTGGAATGTAGGGAACAAATGGACACATGAACTGATGTCTGTGTCTGTTGACATGTTTAGGTATGTAAAGATATGTTTGGCTACATGAATTCAAGTGACATGAGCAGCAGTGTCACTAACATATCTAACACAGGAGAATGGATGTAACAAGGAAAAGGTGATCTGCTGGAAATACTGTGAATATTCTGAGGCTAGTTCAGATGAGTGGAAATTGGATGGATGGGTGGATGAAGAGATGGGTGTATATGCTGTCTGAATTATCAGCTGAGCTCATATTAGCTAGAAATATTGACTAGATAAACCTGTAGAGAACAAATTAGTAAATTAAAGGCCAAAAGAGCAAGAGATTAGATTGAGAGGGACAAATTCATAGCAGACAGAATATGTGCTGTCTGGGTAAATGGATGGAAATACAGCTGGAAGAATGGAATAAACATATGCCAATAAAACGAGCCAATAGGATGAATGGGGCATTGATTATGGGGAATGTAGATAGAGCGAGGAACAGATAAAAGAAGAACAATGGTAGAGTTAACAAATGAGCTGTGAATAGAATAATAGATGACTAGCACCCATAGAGAGGGTATCTGGTGATCAAGACTCCCTGCAAACACACAGAAAACTGTGGAAAAGGTGATGTACATGACATAGGGTAGTGGAGAACGCATTGGGTCAATGCACACAAAAAAGGAAAAAGTGCACAGACACAAGAGGGGTATAGTTTTGGGAAAGAGCAAAAAAGCACTTTAGGAGGAATGAGGTAAAATAGTGAATAAATATATTACATATAAGATGTAATGCAGAATAAAGAGATTATGCTGAAAAAACAACCTTGTAACAATTAGCAAGCTAACAGGTTGGACCAGGTATTGGGTAGATAAAGAGACAGAAGAGTATTCATGAGCTGGGAGTGCTGAGAAATCAGCCTGATGGTATGAATTAGAGGAACGCTTAATGGGAGAGTAAATCCTGGACAGGATGATTGATGAAGAAGGATGTGGGTGCACATACAGATGAGTGGGTACCAGGAAGCTCATAAGAGTGTGTACGAGTGAGCAGAGAAATGAATATGGATGGAGCATGGAGGGAGATGAAAATACATAGTTTGGGATGTACTATGGAAATCCAGAGAGATTAATTGAAATTTGCATCAGATTAATTAGGTAGGTAAGTAGTCACAGGCGCTACCTTAAAGAGTGTGTATAAAGGAAACTGAAAAAATATTGTTAATTGTGGCAGTAGTTGCATTGATGTCTTGGGCATGACAGGCAAAAGCAGAAGATGTGAATACATTAGTCTTATAAGAAAGGATGAGAGTGATTAGTGTGTGAGATAGATTAGATGTGTGAGACTTGAATGTATGCAAAACAGGCTAAGAGGTCAGGTAAATGAGAAAACACGAGAAAAATGGATTAAGTGTTATGAAACTCATCTATGAACACCTGCAGGGGTGTGTGGGAGAGAAAATTAGATGGACAGAAAGAGAACAGATCTGTTTGCACAAGAAATAAGAATAGAGAGATTACATGATCAAGGCTGACATGTGACTCCCAAAGCAATCCTAAAACTAACACTAATTCTAAATTCTGACACAAACACAACTCTTAGCTTAATGCTTATTCTAACACAACACTAAGACAAAGCTAAACCAAAAGTATCTGAACACAGCACTAACCCAAACCCCCGACCTCACCTAACACTGCATCCACTGCCTAATCCTAACACAGATATCTCTCACTGACCCTGATACCAATCCTGTCCTACACCTAACCCATGCCTCAGCCAAACCCAGCCATAAACCAAATATAATTCTAAATGCTGAACCAACCATATCCCAACTCTAAACCAATTTCTATCCAATTCTAACAAACCTTGACCCTAACTCTAAGCAATAAACCTCAACCCTGTCTCTACCTTAATCTTAACCTTGTGTTTTAGAGGAATGGGTGTAAATATGTGATACATTTGTATTTAGTGGATACTAAACTGTGTTAAAATGTAAGAAAGAAGATTAGGTAAATATGTCAGAGATGGAGTTGTCAGGTTTACATATTCTAAAGTTATATGATTTTGTTGGCAATGGGGGAGCAGGGTTGGCTAAATGAGTGGACTCAAAGTACAGATGAACAAACGAAATGTGTCCATCTAGAGGAGTTGTAGCAGAGAGCTCGGAGTGTGCATGCAGATAAGAAATTTATATCTGTTATTTCGGATCAGAGATCAGATAGATGAAGATATATAGAACAGAGTGATGTATGTAACCAGTGGTTAAATCACATCATCTACTTGAGGTAGACAGGTATCATTATGGGATAGATGTGTGAGGAATGAGGTGTATGGGGGAGAAACACAAACCAGGTCAATAGACACAGCGGGGGGAGCCTTGGAGTGAATAGGTGTCTGAGATGTCATGGCTTGGTGGTATGGGTAGGACAAATAACGGGGTGGGTCCAGGTCAGGAAAGCAGACAGGACTGTGGATTGGCAGTTTATGACTTTTTCAAATTATGACCCCTGCAAATGTGACTAGCAGAGGTGACAGCCCCTGCCTGGGGAGGTTTAGCTCATGATCTGCAGGTGGGTGGAGAGAGAATTGTGCAGGACATTCCAGCCCCAGGCTCCGCATCTGAACCCACTTCTGGGATGTTCCCCAAAGCTGCTGCCTTCTGCAGAGCAGGGAGGGGAGGCTGCAGACCCTGGACCCCTCTGTAGACCCTGGGAGGGGGAAGCAGGGTGGCCCCCATCTTTTCACCTGCCTTTCCAGGTTTTCTGTGAAAGGTTCAAACCTGTCCCTGCAAATGTTTGAAGAGTTGGATCTTACTTTGTGAGACTGTAAGATTAAACTTGGGATCTGACTTACAACAGGAATTATGAGAGCACAACTCTCCAAAATGCTTTCTGCGCCTTGCCTAACTTTATGCTTAAATTTAAGCAACTTTAATTTGCTGACTTTAATCACAGAGTGTGAGGAGCAGGGTGCTGTGGTTACCCATGGATCACAACCCTACTGCTCTGCAGCCAGTGACAGATCTCCAGTTGGCCTCCCTGAAATCAGGGCTTCACCTCATGCCTAGAAGCATTTCACTGAGTAATTTCCTTGTGTGCTTAAGTATTTTCCTGAATTAGCTCTTAAAAGAGTGAACCCTCCTTCTAGACTTTCTGGGAAAAAAATAAAAGAAGGAAGCGGAGGGAGAATGGGAATTTTTGAGGGTGCCCAAATGCCAAGAGCCAGCCTTTGGAAGGGATTTGGGTTCTCACAGTTTCACCCAGGCAGTTAAAGGAGCCTCAGGAGCCAGAGCAGATACCTCTGGTAGACACTGGTACTAGGTGCTATCAAAGTTCTCACTATGTACTTAGCTGTGTCTTCAGACATCTAAATCCCTCAAAAAGTCTCACTCTTAGTGTCTAAATCCCAGGTGCCTAACTCACTTCTAGGAAAATCTCACACAAGGACTGATTCACTGAATCCTTTTTTTTTTTTTTTTTTTTAAATCTGGTCCTTACTCACATAGGGCTTTTGAAAATCCCACTGCTAATCTCCTATACCCAGGCATCTATCACTTTGAAGCCTGTAATATAAATTGCTTTGTTCTTCTGGGGGACAGCCACTACTTTGTCCCTGCTCATACTAGGTCAGATTTTTGTTTTTTGCATATTAACACATAGGTTTTCTGGGTTTTTTTTCGGGAGGGGGGAGGTCTGAAGCTGCTCTGCAAGACTTGAATTAGCAACCCGAAGCGAGTACTGTTTTACATGTGATTCCAGGGAGGAATCGCACACTGCTGTGGATTGTGGGGCTGCATCAGCAGAGGTGTCGGGAGGAGCTTGTTCTGGGCTCCTCATTTACATCGGTGGGGTTTGCCCCTGGGCACAAGCCTTCGCTCAGCTCCACTGATCTCCTGGGAAGATTTGTGAGCAAATTTGCTCGTCTCTAGTAGAGACTGAACATTGTTACCTGGTTTTCTGCAAGAAATTACTTGAGTGAAGGGGAAAAAAAATCAAATACATATGTTCTTTCATTTTTCTTCTTTTATTTCCTATGAGAATTTTTATTTGTTGGGAAGTTATTTGGTAAATAAAACTTTTGTGCATATGCTTTCTTCATTAAAGAAATTGGAGTTGGGGATAAACGAATTATTTTTTCCTGTAAAAAACCCCATCATTCCACAGAAGAACAGGCTGGCTGCCATTGAAACATTTTTGATAGAAAATCTGCCTGCAGCCCTACTGCTTAATCAGTTTGGAACAGAGCGTACCCTCTAGCTTGTTAATAACAGCAGCTTGCCTGAGCAGTTCGCACAATGGTGAGCCGCAGAGGAGGCTTGCTGCATAGCTGTGGATTTTATTTTGCAGCTCTGTTAATTAAAATATATTTTACTTTGAAGGAGGTTTTTACTGTTTTCTATGAGGCTGAGCAGAAAACTGTTCTTTTGGACAGATTAATGGAAGGATATGAAGTATTTTCTTAGAAGTAACAACTCAGCTTTGTTTGATGGGCAAACTCCGAGCAAAAACAATGTGTAGTTTTGTATTTTTGTTTGTTTTCAGTCTTTGTATATGGGCTGGTTTATAAGTTGGAATATTTTGGCTGTTTTGATAATGTCAAATTAAATATTTCACATACAATTTGCCAGACTGGAATAGAAAAATCACAGATTCTCGTTTTAAAATGAGATAAAGTAATTTTTACTTATACAAGCGTATACTAAAATAATAAGGCATGAAACAGTGCTACTGAAGTTAATGACAAACCCTTCATAGGTTTCATATAAAACCTGTATTTTTATTATCCCAGTTCCATTGACTTCTGTTGCAGGATGGCAGCAAAATGTTAGGGCATTTCTAAGTGTTATTTTTATTATACAAAACCCCATTAAAATCGGTACTGAAGCATCCCATTAATTTAAATGGGACTTTGCATAGTTTGCTGAGTTCCAGGCCACAGATAAAGAGAAGTATGCAGTTTTGAATTAAACTGACCACAGCTTTTTATTAGAAGACATTTAATCTTGAACGGACTTTGCAGTCTGAGGCATAAGCTATTTGTGAACTTCATCTGGGCTGGTGCAACTGGAGCCTCCACTGTGCAGCAGCTCCTGGGTTGGTCTGGGACCTCTCAGGACCATACAGCATTCCCAAGCAAACCCAAGCAAAGCTCTCCCCAGGCAGCTTTGCTTTGGAAATGCTAATAGGTAAGCCAGCACACCCAGAACAAATGGAAAATTTTATTCCGGTATTTCTCTGGCTCCGAGTATCTGCTTGCCTTGACAAAGGCTGCAATCAGTAGGCAGGAGTCTGGGGGCTCTCTGCAGCACCCGCTGGAAGGCAGGGTCCCACCGGAATGGAGCCACGCTAGATCGAAGTGATACAACTTCAGGAATTCCAGCTTGAGCTTCACACACCGGAAACAACCGGGAGGAATGTGCAGAGCGAGGGATGAAAAACCATCCCCTCCGGTGTGTGGAAACACCCACCAGCCAGACACCGGCAAGGAGAGTTCAAAAACCAAAGTGAGAAGGGTGGTGGTGAGCAGAGTTTTATACCGCCCCCCCCCCTCCCCCGTGGGGACTTTGGGGACTAACGAACCATTAAATGACAGCCCTCCTCGGCTGCCCCCAGCGTGAGCACACACCTGGGCATCTCCAAAGGCATATGCCTAAGGAAAATGTGCTCGGGCAAGGCACAAAGCCGTGCCTCAAACACTCCAAACCCCCAAATAATTGAAGCTCTAACTATAGTGGGGGAGACCTAGGGGCTGCTGGAAGCAGGGCATCCTTAAAAGCGCAGAGGGAAGGTGAAGGAGCTGCTTTCTGCTCATGTCTCCTTGGAATTTTCCTTTTCCTGAGCCATAAATGCGTCAAGATGCCCAAATGTCGCCCAGCAGCAGCAGATCAGCTCTCCCTGGTACAGTCACAGGGCGGGGGGACACTGGTGAGGGACACCAGCACAGAAGGCTGTGTACCTGGTCCCCAACTCTTTCCTGCAGACAGTTTCGGGAGGGGGTGGATGGTTCAGGGCTCCGAAACTTGGGGCAGGGTTTGGCAAAACGTGAGCTCTGATTTAGGGCTAACAGTGCTACCTCCAGGAACAGAAGAAACGAACACCTAAAATCCCAGCAGAGAGCTGGCAGATCCCTTCCCGCCTGGAAACGGGGAAAATCAGTGTTTGCGCTACTCTGGTGACACTCCCGTGGCCATAGTGAGAGAAGGAGTAGCCGGGGAGACTCGGGTCCCCTCTGCTGTGCCCCCGAGTTGGGAACAAAGCTCTTGTGCAGCCCCCCAGCCCCGGGACGGGCGCGGGACCTCCCGGGGCACAGAGAACTGAGATCCTCGGGGAACGGGGCCATCCGCGGCCGTGCAAACAGCGCGTTTGGGCCGGGGAAGGGCCCCGACCATGGCAATTCCTGCCGCCGGGTCCGGATATTTCATTGATTCGTTGTATCAGTTATGGCATTTGGGGCAAAATATTAACAGTAATCGCAAGAGTAAATAAATAGTCATCCAATAGTAAATAAATAGTAATGGAATCAGAGGGGTTTGTGCTTGCAAAAACTTAAAGGAGAGGGAAAATAAATCGAACAAACTTTAAAATTCAGGATGTCGGAGAATTTGAAGAAACAAGAGAAAAACGCAAACGGGAAACGCGACAAGCGAAACGGGACAAGAGAAACGGGACAAGCGAAACGGGACAAGAGAAACGGGACAAGCGAAACGGGACAAGCGAAACGGGACAAGCGGCTGCGGGAGAAGGAGCAGTGCCAGGGTTGCAACCCACCAGGGGTGCTCCAGGGCGGGGGATTAACTCTTTGGGGAGGAAAAAAACCCGACCCACGGCTCGGAGCGTTGGGGTTTGGTGGGATGCAGCAGTTCAGCGGAAAGGAGGGCTGGATCCCCAGGTTCGGCAAAGAGTGGTTACTGTCTGCCATAAAATTATACCCGGGGAGGGTTTCCACTGCCAGGGCTGCCCGGGGGAGCGGGGACTGGGAACGGGGCTCCTTCCCTGTCGGGACGCTGAGGGGGACGCGGGGAGACGGCGCAATTACCGGGGGAAGAGGGGAGGGCCTCCCCAAAATGCCACCACGGGGCGGGGGACAGAGAGTTGCTTTTCTTCTTGTTCAGTTGCTCTCTTAAACACAGCCAGAAAAGAACATTAAAGGCATTTTTAGATTTCGTTTCGGTTTAGTTTTTTTCTTTTTTTAAGTTTTCTCTTTTATTCCCATGCTCTTAATTTTGAAAAAAAAAATCACAAAACATAACTTATAAAACAATATATATACTGCATCCTTATCCACAACAGCATAATTGAAACATCCAGCGTAACGTTTACCACAGGTGTGAAATACACTGGGGAAAGAAGTACCGTGTGCATTTTATGTCTCTTTGTCATCTACAGGTAATAAGTATCGACAAAAATAAGCAACAAATATGCCTGCAATTAAACTTCATATGCGTTTTGTATGCGTATTAATAAAAATCATATTTATCATTTCCATGTTTTGTTTGTTGTTTTTTTTTTTCCAACAAGCACTTGTAAAAGTATCTATATTTACATAATAACACCTTAAGATAATAACACCTTAAGAATTTTTTAGGTTCCTTGTTTTTCCTTCACATTTAGAAAAGCAAGGAAGGCTTTCAGCTTTGCTAAGAACCTTTCCGGACACCGAGGCTCGCTGTTTCTCTAGCAGAGATGCAGTACCTGAAATCACTTCATAACATACCATTTTTCGTCTTTTTTTTTGAGACTTTCTAAACGGGGGTTGGTTTTCGGTTTTACTTTTCAAAGAGAAAAAACACCCCCTGCATTTAAATAAAGATGAATGATAATTTCATTATCAGGATAAGACTTTGGATGGGGAAAAAGATGAACGCTTTTCGCATTGCTGAAGGGTTTCTGTGCTCTCTCACAACCGGGGATACTGCAGTCTTTTGGAAAGGATGAAGAGGTAGGAACCTTGAGCTGCTTAGTATCAGGAATGACTGGATTATAGCTTCCAACTAAAGAAAAAACATCAAGAATCATGCATTTTAAAAACAGTTTATTCAAGGCCAAGGACAATGATCCGGCACAACTCAACGGTAGATATAAATATAACCTTATATAAGTGGTTGACCCTTGCCATTATTATTTTAATAGTTTCATACCGAATATTTCAACCATTTTTTCCCGCAGATTCTACTCTGCGATTTGGTTTTTTTTTTCCTCCTCTCTTACCCCAACCTTTTTTTTTTCCGAGTGTGATTCTGTTTCTCAGTGGTAAACATTAACCAAACTCTTCCCGTGCGACAAGCGGCCAAGAACCGTCCCACCAGCTCTTACCACCGAGGCGTCCTCTCCTGCCGCCCTCCCCGCGAGGCAGCGGCCGCCTTACCGACTCCTGTGCAAGTTCAAGTAAACACATACAACCCGCATAATCCAGAGAAAAAAATTGCAACTCATCCATGTACCAGATTTCGGCGTCTCTTGCAAAAGATTTCTGGTCCTTTTACGGTTTTAGATGGGGTTATTTTTTTATTATTATTTTTAAAAAATATTTTTAAAGCGCTGTTTTGTTGGTTGCATCAGTTGTTTGATTTTCTTTTTTTTTTCTAGACAGTCGAAGTCCGCGGAGTTTTTGGGGCGTTTCTTTCTTTGGGAGGGGGGGGGGTGGTGCTTTATTTTTTCTTGTTTTTCCTCTCTCACTTACTTGGGTTTTGCTTTTAATTATCATCGGGTTTAATATTTTTTTTCTTTTCCGTTAAACGTCGCTTTGCTTCTGCTTTGTCGGCGGTGCTTTGTCGGAGGTGGTTTGTGTCAAGTCCGTCAACTGTTGTACTGACAGGCGTTTAGACTAGAGCCGGGGCTTTGCAAGCTGCTGTAGCCGAAACTGGAGTGCTGCTTTGATTTCAGTCTGAGGCTGGCTAAGCTGGAGTTGCAAGTGTCCCGGTAGACGCTGTAGGGCGAGCCCGGTGGCCCGTAGGGACAGGCCGGCGAGGACATGGCCGAGTTGAGCGAGGAGCCGCTGATGTTGTTGATGTTGTTGAGGCCGGAGTTGGCCATGCCCGGCACGGCCGAGTGGCCCATACTGGAGGGCATGTTCATGGAGGGGATGCTGCTGGGCGCCGAGAACATGGACTGCGAGGAGAGGGGGCTCATAGAGTTGAAGAAGGTGAAACTCTTGGTGGAGAGCGGCGCCGGGGTGAGGCTTTTGGTGGCCCAGTTGTTGTAGGGGTAGCCGGCGTACATGTCGTCGTAGGGCTGCATCAGCCCGCTGAACTGGGGCACGTAGCCGTTCTTGCACAG
>VZTN01034377.1:850748-896917 GCA_013400515.1 Erpornis zantholeuca | reverse complement strand
GCCCGGCGGGCGCTCTGCGCGCCCCGGCCGCCGCTCCAGGCTTTTCTTGGGAGATTTCCCCGTCTTCTCCTGACGTCAGCCCCGTCCCAGGGTGCCGCAGACGGGGGAGGGCCGGGGGCAGGGCCGCCTGCACCGGGAGACCGGCTGCCCCGCACCTCCGTACTGCCGCCGAAGGCATCCCCGGGCTCGGCCCCCCGCGTCCGGCGGCTCCCTCCTGACCGAGCCTCTCTCGGGGGACGGCTTCGTGCTCCTGGTTATACGGCCTCTGCCCTCTTCATTTCCTCCGGGTTGGGGCTTTTGTCCGAGGGGGCAGGGACAAGGAATGGACACTTTTTAAACTTTTTTTTCCCCCTCGAAATACTCTTCTGTTTCAGGACCTCGGAACTGGATGTGCAGTGCTGAGCACCCCGGGGAAGGCTGCGGATAGCAGCCAGGGCTGCCCGGGCTAGAGGATGCAGGACTCCGGGAGATGCTTGCCTGGTTGATAGAGGCACACTGAGCTCACTACTTATTCCCAGGCCCTTGGTCCACTTTAATTTTCCAGGGATGCTTCTGGAGTTCCAGACACTGCACTTCTCATTCCTACCCCCTGGAAGTTTCCCTCTCAAGAGAAAAACACAAAAGTCATGCAGTGACCAAGCAAACACAGCAGTGGGGACATGCCTTGTGCTTTCCTAAGTAGAGCAGGTCACACCCTTGTACACACGCAGGCTGTAGCTGTAGCTGCAAACCAAGGACAACGAGTATGGAATGGATAAGAAAGATAAATAGCATAAAATCAGGAACAGTCCAGTCCCACACTTGCCATTTGTTATAGAGAGAAGTAAATGGGATTCACATGTCGAGCATTAGCTGGTTGTTAGTCTGTAAGATAATATTAACTTCAGTGCTCGCTGGTTACTCCAGTTTTCCAAAGGCAGTTCCAGGAGGCACCCAGCCTGTAATTTAGGATGGCACACACTGTGTGAAAGAGGCTTTGGCACTGGGGCCTACCAGCACATCAAGGTGATATTAACATAATAAAACTTTTGGAGACGGAGTAGGAGCTCATAAATTAATGCATTCTACTGTTTTAATGCTGGGAGCTAACAATGTGTTTCCTGTTCAGCTGATCATCCCCTCTGCAGCATAACAGCTGTTTTAAAGGTGTTTGAAACTGAAGAGAGGGAAGATGATTGTCTTTAAATCAATGTTTAATGATGTGTTATTAGGAGAAACGTCTTCCTCCAGCAGATGTTTACATGTTGAGGACGGAGGGAAGCTTCCCAGGCTGCCTGCCTGAGAAGCTGGGGAGGCACCCCGTGTCCCACCAGTCTTGCAGATGGCCCAGCAGTGGGGCACAGCTCACTCAGCACCAGGAGAGGCTTTGCCCAGGTCTTTGGGTGGGTGCTGAAGAAATTTTTCTGGGAGGTTGGACTAGAGGACCTCCAGTGGTCCCTTCTTACTGTACCCGGGCATGATTCTGATTCTGTGAAGATTTTCAAGTAATTTGAGTGATGACTATGAGCAGGTGAACAGGACAAATATTGAGAGCATCCTGTCCATGTTCAGCATGGGTTGTAGCTGTCAAGATCCTTCCTCCATAAAGATCGGATATGGATGCTGGACTATCCCCCAGATCAGGAGCCTCTTTCTGGAGGGACAAGCTCAGAGTCAACCCCTTTTAGAGGGGATCAAAGACCTTTGGAGAGGCAAATGACTAGTCAGAGACCACCCAGGAGGGACTCTGGGCTGCAAGGGCAGACTACATACAGATTCCACCCCTTCTAGTCTAGGAGACAGTCCTGGCTGAATGTGTGTTTTAGGTTCAGGTTGGAAGCCTGACTGAGCTCCTCAGCTCCTCAGTCCAACTGACATAGGTTGGTTGGACTGAGACATTTCTGTGCACTGACAGCAGTAGCAGCAAGCTGCAGGTACTTGAAAAACAAGTGTAGCTTTGAGTCAAGATATAGGAGTGAGCTGAGATAACACAGAAATAGAAGCGAGTATAAGAAGGCGCCTAAATAATGTTATTTCCTTCATGCTTGATTCAAAGGTGAATTAATTAGTCTCAGTGTCTGCTTTTCTCAGCTTCCAGAATAAAAGATGGTCATTGCAAAGCTTCTCCTCCAGAGAAGACATCAGATGGATTGAGGGGCCAATAACACACCAGGGCTTGTGCCCAAAAGATAGCGAGGAGTGTCCAGCGCTGCAGGGGGTGGGAGGGAAGGGCACCTCATCACCAGCTAACCCTCCCGATGCCAACCAATCCAGAATCAAATCATCTCCAAACCAAGCCCGTTTCCTAAAGTTTGTTTCCACAGCCAAGCTTGTATGCTGTGTGATGGTGGCACAGATTGCTCCTACACAAACAGAAGAACCCTTTGAAATTTCTTTTTTAAATCATCACAAACATTCACTAAAAGAATGTCTCTCCGTATTTCCAAATATAGTGAAGAAATGACTCTCCAAGCTCACCCATTCCTTTATTTGCAGTCTTCCCTGTTAGTCCATCCTTGGAATAGTGTCTAAAAGGCCTCACTGCTTCTCTGGGAGAAACTGGGATGTTTGGAACATGACTGGATGGTAACATTTCTAAACTTCCCAGAAGAGGCAAACTGTAAAGGAATAAGCTTCTTTCTGTGCATGCACATTTGTTTTGGAGCCAAATGGAAAGGAGAGCTCAGAAAAAGAAATGATAAATTGTTTGGAAATTATTGTCCTTCCCAAGACAGGCCTAACCATATGGGGGGAAGGGAGTCAATACTGAAATTTTCCCTTTATATATGAGTCCAGCCATCCTCTCATTCACTCCGCTGGGAGCTTTGTGTGAGTCAGGCCTGCAAGATCATCCATTCAGGGCAATATTTCCAGAACTTCAGTCCCCTCCCTGCTTCACTCCTATTCCCCACTGAAAGAAGTCTACGTCTCAGATTTATGGGAAGGGCAGCGGGATGAGACCCAATGCTGTCCCCATTTCTCCCTAACCTCCTCCACAGCCTGACATCACTAACGGAAAAGGCATCCATCATGAAGGAAAAGCAGAGCAGCTTTGTCACTTAAAAAGCATATCCATGAGTTTATGCAAGGAAAAATTAAGTACGAGGACTGGGGGAAGTCCTTTTTCCCACCCTGTCCAGTCTCCTGGTGTGATTCCAGCAAGTTGTATGAGGTTTATGTGCCTGCGATCAGCAACGCTGACCTCCTGCCAGGGCGTGGGCAGGTTAAGGCAGGAAAAGGTGTTGGACAAATGGAAGACGCTGTACAAGAGCAGAGTTTATTGGCATTTTGATCATGTTTGTGAAAGGCTCTTGAAGCTGCACTGGATCAATACTGCTAGACCCAAATCCTTTGTGGAAAAAATTAGGTGTGCATCACTGCCTTGTGGTTAGATGGAAACAGAGAAAACACTAGTTCTGGCAAGGAAATCCCTTCACTCCTTTTAAATCACTGAATTTATCATCACTGCCATCTTTGAGTAATAAACACACGTGATATTTATGCATCCCAAACTACTAATAGTGACAGTCATGCAACAACAACAAAAAACTGCAGCAATTGTGTGCGTCAGCAATTAGCAGCAGCCAAAGCCTTGAAAGATGTTGGGAAAGAAGTTCCTTTTGTATCTGTGGTTGTGTTTATTCCCTGGTGACATGCAGCTAACAAGCTGCAAACCAAAGATCACCCACAACAAACAGAAACAAACAAACAAACTTTTGTAGAGGGTGGTAATACTTAGCTTAATTCTCTTTAAAAATAATTATAGCCCTGTTTGTGACAACTAGAAAGGCCACATTTACTCCAATAAAACTGCTTGTTATTCTTCAGGAATGACATTTGGAGATGTTTCCTTGTGTGATGTAGATGTTAATGAGAGTAGATCTCCATCAATGAAATACTGAAGTATTTCTCATCTTTGCACTTGCAGGATTTTTGATTCTGCAGCTCGTGGTCAGTTGTTTACTTGCCAGTGAAATTGCAACATGTTTAACGATGTTCCAGAGATCTGTCTGAGGACTGACTGCCAAAGAACAGAGCCTTGGGGATTTGGGTGTTAGTGAAAAGTTACTTTAGGTCTAGACATTGATTCAAATATTTCTACTGCAGTTTATTCCATGCATTATAGATTTTGGGGAAGGTGATAAATGGTCCATATACCTTCAAATTAACCCAGATGCCTCCTGTGCTCTCACAAGGTAGTTGTTACCTCTGACTTCAAATAGTTTTGTGCTTAGTGTTATTCACCTATGCTTTGGCAGCACAGCAGTGTTTTAGCTCATGCCATGTCTGAATGCAACACTGGATCTGAATGTGCCCTGTATTAGATCCTGGCATCTACTGAAACAAACTTCTTAGACATTGTCAGGAAAAAAACACATATAGGTATAATATAGCTATTCAAGCCTACCTTTAGTTGAGATTCATTTAGCTTTGGTTGTAACAGGGACCAAGCTTGTTCTCACAGGTAAATTTGTGCTCATTCCTGAAGAGATGCTGAGGGTAGAGATGTGCAGTACACATTCCTGTCACTGGGTATGTATTTCATTCTTCTTCTTCCCCAGAGATTGGCTTTGGGCCAAGGTGAGAGGAAGGAGAGGGTCTTTGGCCCAGCCACTCATGATTCCTGAAGTTAAATAGTGGAACAAGACTTTCTTAGAGCCAGGACCACCTCCTCCCATTCCCCATGGGACCTTCTCTGTCTTGTATTATTATTGCTGTATCTATTAAGATTAATGACTTCCAAGACCATTCTAAAACTATTTAAGTGCCTGATGATCCATCTGAAACTCATCTCCAGTCTGCACAGGTCCCAGACATTAATCTTTATAGGTGACCATGCTGGCTTATGAGTGGAAATGAAGTAAATGTACATTATTTGGCAGGAGCCATATATGGGATAGAGCTCTCTGGCAGCAGACACAGGGCCTCATACAAATGAAAACTGATGGCTTAATATTTTGTTACATTTTCCCCCCCAAGAGTTATTGCCTCCTAATTGCAGGGATGGATTGAACTGTAGAGCGTTCTGATTCTGGGAGAGGCTGGTGCCTTGAGCTGTCACCTGGGGAGCAGGGGCCAGAGGGATCCCCTGCTGTTCCCACTTTTTGTCCTGGCTGTGCTCAGCACCAGCACATCCCACCACCAGTATCTGCAGATGGGGTTAAACACAGGCTGGAGTTGCACTAGAGGCAGCATTTCAGAGGGAATTTGCACTTCATGCGTGGTTCCAGGGACGATGCAACCAACTCTGCACTATTTTCTAAATATATAACTCATTGTTCATGGACCCACCATATGTAGCTGTATTTAGATGATTTTTGATTGCCAAATGTGTCACCAAGGTCTGCTAAATTCAGTGAGCAGAAAGGAGAGATGACTTCCAGAGGAGCCTGAGAGTGTCCAGTGGAGCTGATGTGAAAAAATATAAATTTTTATGTCTTCATGTATTTTACAGCAGAACAAGGCACCGAGGTGAGGATGCTCAAGGTGGATTTGATGGTTGCACATGTAAAGACCTGTTGGATTTTATTACACCCAAAAGCTTTGCATCTCAGGAGCTTCCTCAAAGAACTCTCCTGTGCACTCATGGTCCTACTCCTGCAATCCCATCCTGGCTGTCCTCACGCTCCAGAGAACACCACCCTGCCAAAGATCACAGAATCATGGGATCACAGAATGGTTTGGGTTGGAAGGGACTGTAAAGCCCATCTGCTTTCATCGAGTTTGGGTACAAATATTTGCTGCTTAGAAAGCAGATGGATCATCCATGTCTGTAGGTTAAAAACACATTTAGTATTTCTGCTCTCCTAAGGGGAACATTTACAGAAGAAGACTAACCTGGAGCTCTCCCAGTGACTGGGCTGACCACAGCATAATTAGCAAAACTAGGTATAAGGTTAAAATGAAACACCTGCATGGAAAATGTTTGCAGAAGAGAAGCCCTTGTTTGCCTGGGAGCAAGAGAATTAAAGGCATTCATCCAGCTCAGTGAAATACTGTGAGATCTATGGGTGGGAAGTGCTAAGTAATGCAATTATTATTTACTATATATTAATATTTGCTATTCAAGAGGATTTATGTGTGGAAGGAACTTGGAAGATCTGGTCTGGCTCTGTGTGTGCTGGGGCTCTCGAGGGATTTTTTAGTGTCTACCACAATTATAGATGAGGACTGAGTGAAACTGCGGTTTTGCTCTACAAAACATTAAATTCAGTAACTGCCCATGTTTTCAGGGAAAAAAAAAAGAAAATCAAATACATCTTTCCGAATATATTTGAATGATATTTCAATGCTGTGGCTGGAGTGAAATATTTTTTAAAAGGGATCACACGTGGCTGTTGAGGAAAAGTATAGGCATAGGCTCCTGGTCATAAAATCAAGCACTACAGATGAGGGTGTCAGGTATTTTAATCCTCCTATATCCCCCAACCCGCAGAGAAAATCCACCTGCATGTCCTGTTTGCAGAGGTGTTTTTGCCTCTGTGTTGCTCACAGTGGTTCATATTTTGTGTGAAGGTGTACCTGGCTGCAGCTTCACCTTTTGGTACCTGCAAAAGAGAAAAGCAGAACGCTTCCCTATGGACTTGGGTAAGCTGGATTTTTATGTTTTGAAAGACAACACATCTTTCTGGGTGAACTGCAAAAATTGCCAAGAAACATTTAAGGTGTGTTTGTACAGTTGCTTACTGTACCTCTTCAGATTACTGAGTGCATTTAGATATTTAGCTATAAAAACCAGAGTTTATTCCTCTTCATTCTTAAGTAAACACTGGGAGTTCAGATCCTCCAGAGCGGATAAGACCTCTGGTTCATCAGGTCTGGCATTCTGCCTCTGGCAGTGACTCACATCTGATAGTGGGAGAAGCTGCTGCTGTGAGCACAGCAGAGCAGCGGGACAGGGGATGGGAGATGTGTGTGTGCTGGGATGCAGGGACCAGCTGGGTACTGCATGCTCCAATTCTGCCTCTCCTGAGCAGCAAACCCTTTAGTTTCACATTATTACATCTCCATTAGTTTTAAAACACTATGAAATATTAGATATGCTTCTTCACAGGAGTCTCATTGCCTTCATCAACAGTGCCTGTAGAACTGCTGCTGTCTCTTGGCCTTGTCTGTACCAACCCTCTGCCATGAGAAACCTCCATTGGTTTCTGTTCTTGCTCCTCCTGATTTGCTGAGGTCCTTGGTCATGGCTCACCCATACAGAAATTGCTGGTGTTGAAGTCTGCAAAGGCATTCTGCAGGTTCACTTCAGCGTTTCTAAGTGCTCCTCCCAGTGCTACGGTGTGTCTGAGCTCAGTTGCGGTTTGGTTTCTTTAAACTTCAACCCTTATGTGACATATAATAACTCTAAACTGCATTATAAGCCAAGATTACAAGGTATAACATGAGGTGAAACAGTATATGGGAAATAAGGATGCATGAAAGATTTTGTACAAGGGAAGTAACCCACTGTACATAAACTGGGTAGTTGCTCAGGGCAAGCCTTTAGGATTTGATGGATTATTATCACTGAGATCCTGTGTTAAAGAGTGTTTATTTATTATAGCTCCCTAGTCCTCCTCCTCCCACCATGTCTCAGCCTTGGGGCTCTGAAAAACTCAGAAATCCCACTTCTCCGTGCCTTCCTCATCAGCCATGCACAGAATCTGGGATCTCCATGTAATGCTGGAGCTTGTACCTGTGCTGCTCTCCTGCTGTCTGCTGTAAATAAACAAGAGAAACATGGTACAACTGAAGTTTTAGGACTCCTGTCCTCAGAAAACTTGTGTCTCTGTCCCTTCATCCCCTGTCCCAGCCCTGTCACCCCACTGGCACCACTGGGGCTGAGGGACTGTACCTGATGCAAGAGCTGTGAAAGGTGATATTGTTCTAGTTCTGTCACCAAATGCTGCTGCTGAGCATTTCCAGTCCCCTAATTACAAATGTAAATGCAGTGAGTCAGATCTCGATGGATGGCTTTTCCATGCTGCTTTGCTCTTGTTTGGGTGACTGACTCTTCCCAATTAAGGTCTGAATGGAAACTCTCGGGTGAAAATGACTGTAAATCCTGTTTTCTGGACAGATATAGGTTTTGTGGGGTAAAAAAGCTTCCTAGATTTGACTGAAGGAGTAGTTTGATGATGGCAGTCCAGATCTGTCTCATGACAAATATGGCAGCAAAAGAATAAGGAAATTTGCTGTGAGCTTGCAATGCAATGCTCCTTTTCCCTATTTTCCAGCACTTCATTCTGGTCATTTGTTTTACATTTATACATTTCATATTGTCTAACTGCAAACTGGAAATCAACAAAAAATAAACCAGCNTTTTTTTTTTTTTTCCCTTTCCAGATTGCATTTGTTTCGGTTGGAATTTGGGAGAAGTGACTGTGCCCTAAAGGCAAGAGGTGTGGCCAGTAGAGCAGGGTGCATCCCTAATCCGCTGACTGTAGTGACACTCCTGATAGGGCTGGGAACTTGGAGCCTCTTTTGTTTCTGACAAAAGGAGCACCACGTTCAAAGTGTGTATTACTTGATAAGATATTCTTGCTGTAGAGATGGAAAGGAAATACCCTTGGAGGACAGAGACAAGAGTTACATTATCCATTATGCCTGGCAGCACATATCCCAGGCTTTAGTCATGGGTAGTCATAACCATCTAAACTGCTGTGCTCCCATGTCTTCCCTGGGAGGATTATTCAGCAGCTTAACACGTTTCATCATCGGGAAATATTTCCCGATATTTAGCCTAAACCCTTCCTTTCTTAGTCTCATCCCATTACTCTTAATTATGCCCTCTACACAACTGCAGATAATTGCTCTCCCTCCTTGATGTTTACAGCCTCCAGATACTGGTATGCTCCTATCACGTCCCCTTTGCTCCCCCCAGCTCAATAATATGTGTTTGGCTCCGCTTTCCTCTCCTTAGAACTCAGCCCGTGCTCTCTATCCCAGCTGTCTTACCATGGTCCTCTCTTTTCCTCCAAACCTCCTTCCCTGCCAGTGCTCTGCCATGAGGGACTCTGGTTGCAATGCTCCTCACAGAGCTGGGTCAGTAGGGCTGTCTCTGCGGGGTGTCCTTGTGTCCTTCAGGACAAGGTCCCCATGACCTGGCCAGGCTGTCATTGGTCCTCCCTTCCCAACTCCTGCATCTTCGTGGACCAAATTGTGTTTTCGACCTACTTTGCCTTTCTTCTTCCAGAACTTTTCTCAGCTCCTCTCCTCTATCCCAGGGAAAAGAGAGCCAGAAGCTGCTTCTTTCTCTCTTCTCTGGGCAGCAGGATTTGACGAGCTACTGCAGAGATACCATCATGCCATTTCATTCTCTTGTCTTTTTTTCACCCCGAGAAGTTAAATCCCAATGGCTCTTTGTGGGATTATTGATGTTAAATCTGGTGGCTGGGGGAGAGTCCCGGGTGTCTGCAGCTGGAGAATCACTGCCCAGCAGTGCTCCCCTGGGAGCCCTCCCGCAGCTTGCGGGATGCTGTGAGGTTCGGTGTCCCCCTTCGCAGCACTCGGCTGCCGTCATCCTTCGGCAGCCGTGAAACCCGAAACGCCTCCTCGCAGCCCAGGGCAGGCTGTTAATTCTTCCCAGTGTAAATTCCCACCCGGAGCTGTTTCCTGACTGCTGGCGGAGGGCGGGCCGGTGTGGGATGCCTGGCCACTACAAATTAGAGCGCTCTGTGGCAGCTCTAGCAGGGATGCTGCTCCCTTCTCCTGACACGCTGGGCTGCCTCAGGCTGCAGGCTCTTGATCACCATGGCATGCTCTCCTTGCTGTTCCACAGTTAATTGCTTCTGTGTTGGGTTGCAGCTATCATCTTCCCCTGACCAGCAGTGCCTGCAGCAATGACAACAGCGAGAGCAAGCAGGTGACTGAGAGCCCTGGATGGTGGCAGTGTGGTAGCTGGCTCCGTGCAAGCCCTTTCCCTCCAGGACTGCTCTGCCAATGCTAGACTGTAATTTTCAGCAGCGGGATTTTTGCCTTCCTCCTTCTTCAACATGTGAGGAGGATCCAAATGAACCTTATCAGTGACAGGAGACACATGCTGGAGCAGGAAAATGCCAAGAGCAAGGTCACATCTTGTGTTGCCTATGGATGATGATATCTGCCCTGGAGAAAGTATCTCTAGAGGTCAGATTTTTGAGTTCCTGCATTAAGGCATTGGGAGCTGGGCTGGGACCAGACTGAGCCCCGGTTCAGAGCAGCAGCAGCCAGCTCGTGCTCAGAATCACCCTGGTCATGACTGCAGGACATGACCTTCCTCCTGGAAACAAAAATCCATCAGGATCAGATCGGGTTGGAGCCCTCTGGTTCAATCAAACCAGCCTGGGAGGACCCACAGCAAACCACCACTTGCACACGCTAAAGGATGGCTAACGCCTGTGGTCAGTGTGCTGGAGAGGCTCTCCCTCCAGCAGAATCCATTCCTTCTGCCAGGACCTCCTCTTGAGGTGGGTGTTTACAAACACATAGCTCCTTTCAAGTGGAGTAGCCAATGAGAGCAGCCACCTCTCATTTTGACGGTGGTGACATTGCTCCTTGCATTCAACAACTGTGTGAACCCCAGACAAGGTGTGCCCTTGGAAAGCCCCATCTCACAGCTTTCCATTGCTAACCCCTCCAGCAAGGGCAGGAGCTCCCTGCAAGCCTGTTCATGCTGAAACACCCACCAAGGGCTGTGCATCATCAGCTGTCGCTGTCACACAGGGAGAGGGCAGTGCCAGGGGCACCAGGCAGGCACAGCTCCATGGATTTGCTCTCGCATGGTGTGGAAGAGGAGGCTCACAGTGTCTCCCCTTCCTGTCACACAGCCAGCAGAACTACTCAGTTTTGTGGACACAGCTTGGCACATGCTACCCAGTACTGCAGGCAGGTCTGCTGTCAGGCCAGAAAGCATTTGCCCTTCAAAATATGCTTTGAATAGCACGAAACTGGCACCTCCTTTTAATTATGAAGTTGGGGAGTTATATTGACAGTGTGAGTCACGCTGCCCTGTGCTTTGGGAAGGCCCATGTTATGCACACACGCACAAACACGGGTGAGAAGGACTGCTGTCACTCTTCCCTTTTCCTGATTTTAGCAAACTAACATTATTAGGAATACACACAAGTTAATTGTGAGTGGTTTGGGAATTGTAATTTTGTACATGTCTATCTGAATTTGCTGTAAGCCTGTGTATTTTAACAACCATCATGCTGTCACTTTTCTGTTTGTTTATTTCACCTTTATAGTTTGCAAATCAGCAGCTATTGACAGCTCTTAATTCACTCTGTTTTATGTATCTGGACCTGACTAAATTTGAGACTTAATTTGTGCTTTTGTCTTTGTCAGGGAAATATTTCTATTTATTGATGGCAATTTTATTTACATCAGGTGGTTTTGTACAGAAATGGTTCAATGGTGCATGTGTCCTATTTTTTTCCAGAGGTTCTGCTTAGATGCATGTTTGTACAGCAGAATACTTTCTGCTGTTCTTCCTTGTACTTATTCTTTCAGTGAATACCATTTCACTGTGATCTGACAAGCTTATACTGCTCCAGTGCAACAACTTGCCCATACATATTGTGGTGTTCTATTAAAGACCTCCCTCTTTATTTTGGTGCAATGTGTATCTCCAGCATTTGTCAAGGCTTGTTTGATTCAAACATGTTTGTCTTATCAGAGGGGAAAAAAACCCCAACACTTTAGAACTGTCAATGGGGACAATTAATAATGTTAAAAAAACAAAAAGAAGAATAGCACATCGTAAGGAATGCCTTGCTGTTATGGCACCAATGAGGAAGTAAGGTATTGGAGCCAGCCTGGAAATGAGCTCTGTGTTCCAGGGCATGCCCCAAACGGGAAGAGTCACGTAAGAAGATGGGTGGTGGCTGGAAGCACCAGGGGTGGGAAAGCTCCTGGGTGCCCTCCCTTGCGGACCCACACTGGTCCAGGCAAGACTAAAGTAACCCCTGCCTCTTGTGGGTAGGGGTTAGCAAGTGGGTGGCTAAGAAGCATGCACTTGTCCTTAGTGCCATTTCTATATAATGGAATTGTTTCATGAAATTTTGAGTCATTTGTCAGGAAAACTTAAAATCTCAATGAAAAATCTCAAGTGCTATTAAAAAATCCTCAAGTGGCACCATCTGCGTGACTACTTGGAAGAATGACATTAATAATTTAATAGTTGTAGTATTCCTTATTATAAATTCACATTTTTAGCCAAAAGTAGCTAAAAAGCTGAATTTCATGCCTGTTGACCATTTTGTTTTGCATGCTGATGGGTGGATCAGAGACAAGAATTTCAAGGCTTTTACCTACAAGGCTTGACTCATATCTCTTGTACAAAATTTATACTGACACAATCTCATTCCCATCACAGATGCTGTAGAAAATACACAGGTGTCAGTTTTGCTCCAGAAAACTTCCATGGAGCTCTGGTAAGGTGAGGAGGATGTGTCAATCTTCTGTGGTGGTTTTACACCTGCAAATCCCCCAGATTGAGTTGCTCTCCAGGGTGAGTGTGTGGAGTGTCACTCCTTGCCTTTTTTGCCTCGGGAGCCCATCAGTAAATTGGATGTCACCGTATCCTGTTTCAAAATGCTCTGTGGTAGCTGTTGTAGGTGCTGTTGATAACTGTCAGGAGTAGTTCCAGGCATCCCTTATACTAGATTAATTTAATTATCAGATAATAAAAGTATACAGTTTTTACTTCTCAGGATATACTTTAATTTATTGTTTTATTCTTACTTCTCAGGATATACCTTAATTTATTGTTTTACTCCTGCCATGACCCAAATCTCAGCTAGTCCTAGTGAATAGTACCAGTTCTCACATCAGAGGATTCAAATGTGTGCACATTGCAATCTGAACAGCAGAAGTTAAGTGACATGAATTTGCCATTGGAAAAAAAGTGAGTGTCTTTTGTTTAACATTTGCTTTGCTCTTGCCATCATGCAGTGCAAAACCAGGAGTCCCCTTCCATGTGAATTTTGTCAAAGTCAAATTGACACTACTCAGTGTAATTCCTGGTGTTTTGGATTGACCCTGAGGAACAAAAACCTGAACTTTGGCTTTTCTTGAATCACAAGACTGATGAAAATGAAGACACATACTAGGCAAAATAGATAAATTTTCATTGACTTGCAATCTCTTTTGGATTTTTTACCCATGGACTTCTGTGGAATTCCTCATTTGCACTGCTCTGTGTGTGTGAGCTCACAGAGTCCCTCTGAAGAAAAGGGGTACCTTTGTTTTCAAGGGAATAAGACCCCAGAAGAAAAGGAAGATCAGCCTAATTCTAATTCTAGATTTCTAATTCATGAAAAAGATTGAAGTATCTTGAACCAGATATTGCCAAAGCATGGAGTGTAAGCATGTGCATGGCTTCTTTTGAGCCTTTCTTTCTTTTCCTTCCCTGGGCCAGCAGAGATTCCTGGCAGTGGGATGCAGGGCTGTTTGTACTACTGATGTGGTGCTCTTCGACTCCTACTAAACAGACCAGAGCAATTCCCACTGCTCTCAGCCTGGATTGTTTTGCCAGCACTCAGTTCACTTGGAAAGCTTTGGTCTTATTGCACACATTCAGCACACACTTTTTAAGTGGTTTTCAGTACTCTCCATAGAAAAAGGGGAAAAAATAATGATCCTGTGGAAATTTTGGAAAGAGCTGAGTATAACCTTGGTGTCCAGCTGACACTCAAGATATTCAAGGCTATGTTTTGCTGTTCTTTACTGCAGCTCCAAGACAGTGGACCAAAGATTTTTAAAAGGAGTTAGATTAGAGTCCTTGTTTCTAAGTGCACTTCCACTTCAGATCCATCTTTTCATCTGTATTTTGCTTATTGCCCTCAATGTCTGCAGAGACCGGTGTGAAAGCAGCACCTGCTTTTATTCCTTTTCTATCATTTCATCCCATTAAATGCACTCTTTCCTGAAATGCTCCATGATGACATGATTCCAAATCTTGTGGGTTTTACTGGGTTCTTTGCAGATGTTCCTGGCAATGATCTGCAATCCCTAATTATGACTATTAGCAGAGGTTCAGTACAACTGAACTCAAAACTTGAGTCCCAGTTCTTCCCAGGTCTTCCTGTCTGGAACTGTGATTTCATGCCATTTCATTTCATTATAAGGCATGGCTGCCAAGGGTTTGTGCTTCTCCAAAGCTGAGGTTGGTCCCCATTTTCCCATGACCACCCCCTCCCTTGGTGGAGCCACCAGGTCCGCAAGACCCAGCCTAGGTTAAACCAAATGAAGCATGAGAAAAAATGGGGAGTTCCATGACATTTTTCCTCAGAGTCTTGGACATGATCTGAGAAAAAAGTGCCCCAGGGAGTTTGGACATCTCTCTTGCAGAGAGGTGGCATTGCCTGGGGCACTTTGACTGGGATCAGGTCCCACTCAGCAGCATTAGGTGCCAGTGCTGCATTATTTAACCCTCCCTTTGCATAATAAGCCTGAAATTTTTCCACTATACTTCATGTGTGCTGCAGTCCTGGTAGGGAGCATAGTGATGGTGACTACTTTGTCAGAGCTCACTGAATCTTTCAGGAGTTCTGGGTGTTTGGGCTTATGCCCTGAGGAGCATTTCCATCCCTATTGCTTCTTTTTGGTCCTGCAGTGCCTCTGCTCAATCATTTTCCAGTTCAGGTCCCTGTTGCCCTGGGAAATAAGTTGCAATTATTCCTTCCTTCCTCCTGAGTCTCCCTGTGTGAGCTTTGAATTTTACGGGAAACATGAGCAGCTGCCATGAAATCTCTATCTCCTTTGTCTCTGAATAGCATCATGGGTGCAGTAAATTGCACATCCCAGGTTTTGGATCTTTGATGATGTAAGATGATTTGTGCCTTATCTTCACAGACATCTAGATCAGCTTCACCTTCCTCAGGAGGTTTGAATAGTTGAGGCTGTCAGGCTCTTGTGGAGGATAGCCCAAGTTTGGAAGGGGCTGTTCCCAAGTTCAACAGAGCCCCAGGCCAGGCTCTGCTTAGGAAGCTTAACTCCCTTTCCCCCTGGACTTTCTGATTACGAATAACCGTGACTGAATGTTGTATGTCGAAATCCATAATCCCCTGCAAATTGCTTAAAGTCTTGTCCATTGAAGTGCTGACCTTTATCAGACAACAATATATGGGATTCCATGTCTGGCAAATGCAAATATAATGTGTGCTGTGACATGTTTTGGTGTCAGATTCTCTATATTATTGGATAGTATTATATAGTTCCAGACTCATGTGAGTAATAACCCCAACTAAAATGTGATCTTTTCCAAAAAAGATAAATAAATCTGTTTTAGACAGCTCAAGTATTTCCTTGTCAAGCTATTTTACTTTTTAAGCCCCCATTTATTTTACAAGTTGCTCTTCTCAATTTTTATTCATGAGCAGTTCACTGAGCATCGTGGACTCTTCTTTCCTTTTGCTCTAGGGGGCAAGTGAGAAATAGCACTTCCATGTCCAAAAGTCCTTGTGTTGGACGATGTTAATCAAAAATTGTAAAGTTGCACCATTTTTATGAAATAGATTTTCCAATAATTTCTACTTTTTGCTGAGGTTAACTCTCCTGGAAATAGAGAAAATTGGGATGTCTAGTCTGAGAAAGACATCCAATCTGGGCAAAGGTTTGTGGTGCAGATACCCTCAAACCAGACCTACACAACAGTTTGACAACTAACAGCAAGTCAAAGGCAGCAAAATGGACACTGTGTTGCTGCTCCAAATGAGTTATCCTGGGCTCAGGGCTGCATTAACAGAGCCATTGTTCTTTTGGTACCCAGGCAATGGGCTCTGGGCAGTGCGACAGGCTTTATGGAGGCATCAACCTGCTCAGAGCAGACTCACAAATCTCAAACAAGGTACTTCATTTTTTTTTTCAGTGGAGACCTGCTAACATGCTTAAAATAGTGTTTGTGGCCATTAGGCTGTATTCACGAGTAGTGCAGATCTTGGGGTTTGCTTGAAATGGAATCATCCTAAGTATAAGGATTTATTGCCTGCCTCACACTTGGATGCTATGTTTTATTCTACCAGTAAATAATGAGGGAAGCAGAATTGCAATTTAAATTCTCCGAGAAATTTGGTTCCTAACCTCTTACTGGATGGCTGGACTTGGAAAAAATTTATTCCCTTGCTCCTAAAAGGTCTTTAATAAATGAACTCTTCTAGTCATTTCAGCTTGAAGAAGTGGCTTGCATGAGCATTTCCATGAACTTTATTCTCATCTGGAGAAAAATGCAACTAGAAGGTGGAAACAAAAAAGAAAAACATGGTCAAACATGCTGCAAGTATAAACCTGAGTAGTGCTGTAATAATACTTAGACCAGCTCTGGTTCAATGTGAGAGAAAGTGGAGTGGGCTAAAATGTGTGCTGTGGTGGTGAGGTTGTGCTTGGGGGAAAATGAGAAGTCCTGCAGGATCATATCTCTACAGGGAAATCCCACCTCTGCAGAGGTGGTGTCACTTTCCTCTCTTTGATCGCCGAAACCATTCTGATCCTTCAGGACCTAGCTATGAGGTTTTTTTCCTTGCTGTGGACTCAAGTAATTTTTAGCTCTTCACCCGGGTTCCTGCTGGCTGGGGAGGGTATATTTTTAAATCATGTTAGTGGAAATTTTGATTCAGGGCTTTTTGAAATCCCTGGAACTGAAAGCTTGAAGTTTGGGCTGTTGCATGGTTTCCCTGGACACGTCTTCTTTTATTTTGCCCGGAAACTTTATACCATTGGAATCAGGGGATTTTTCATATTTATCCAGGATTTCCAGCATCTGGTGCCTGGCTGTAGCTGAAGCTCTGCCTGCCTGTCACGGACAGGGACGCCTGGGGCATCCCAGTCCCATCGCTGTGTGGGCTCTGTGTGTGTTTCTACCACAGCAGCCAAAGCCTGCCAGGAGCTTGTGCTACAAAGCACACAGCTCACGTCAGGTGGCCCCACAGAGCTAAAACAAGTTGCTGTTTGATCACAGCTTGAGCTCAGCTGTCCTGGTGGAAGTCAGGAGGGATGCTGCTCTGAGGGGTGTTAGAGTCCAATACAGTTGGAAAACCCCTCAAATTGCCCTGGGGGGTCTGAGACCCTCTTTGAGACCCCAAGAGGGCACAGTCTTTGATTTGTGCCCATGGGAGAAGCTTCCAACTCTCTTGGATGACTTAAAAATATGAAAAGTATAAAATAGATTATAGTTTAGTTTATCACAGGGTGAAAATTTGTAGTATGGGGTTTTGTAGCATGAAAGTAAATGGAAGCAAGATGGAGATTTTTGGGTGGTGCCTAGATTTTCTCTTCTTCCTTTTCTCCATCTTCTGCAGTGGTGGTGGCACAGAGGCATTAGTAGAATAGATTTGAGGTAGAAGAAACGTGTTAGAAATAAATGATAGCTTTTGGTAAAGATTTATAAATATAATACGTTGTAACAGTTAATTGGGTAAAAAGTCTTTAAAACAGGCTGCACTCTGGGTCTCGTGGTCTTTGCAGTGTGGATTTTGCAGTGCTGAGCCCAGGTGTAAAGGCTGCGCCAGAAATCTGAGATAAGAACTTAATAAACAACACGAGAAACTGAAAACTGCAAGTCTGGCTTCTTTTTTCTCTGGTATGGGACTTTGATAAAGAAGAAAAAACCATGATTTAGGGGCTTCAGGGGCCAGAGGCCCCTTCAGAGGGGTACAGTTTACCTGAAGGAAAGATGAGCATCAGCCATGGGTTGTTGCTCGCACAGCAGAGCAACTGAGAGAGTTAATGGCATGGGAATGGTTGGGTCCTTCATTCTTTTCCTCGTGTGTTCGAACTATCCAGCAATTGCTTTATCTTCAGGTAAATTCTTAAAGAGAAATAGTTTTCTCTTCAGCCTCTGAACAGTAGCTTGGTCTGAGGGAGCTAAACCAAATCAATCAATTAGGGATAAGAAGAACACCAGTTTTTGGAGAGATGATGATAAAATTTCATTGGGCTTGGCAGAAGCCTGTGATATTGAGTCCAACCAAAAATTGGCTCCATGGGTGCTGAGACACGGAGTTTCCTCAGCTCTTTGGCTCTGTCCTCATGCAGTCATGAACTGATTTCAGCTTCAGCCTGAGAAGATGAGAGAGCTTTCCAGTACCTCCCTCAGCTTTGCTCCTCCCACTGTCTATCCCTTAGTCCTGCTGGCATTTCATGGCACATGACAAAAGTGTTGTGAGCACTGTTTGTGTAAGGTATGATCTGAAGCTTTCTGTTTCTGAAGTATTTTAATTTTTTTCTCCCATTTGCTGTATTTCTTTCATCAATTCTTTTTGGATACATATCCAAGTTCTTTGCAGAAGCATGAGAAAAATATTATTTAAAAGGATTTAGACATTTTTGTCAAAACTCTGTTCATTCTGTGAATTTGACAACCATTTCAATAAAGTTTTCATAAAACTCAGAAGTTTTAAATCAAATATATCCAATACAATGAGCACATTTTCTTTACAGGGTGTTCTGTTCCTTAATAAGGACTATTTCCTTTTTCTTTCCCCTAGACCTGACTATTGTCTGTTCTGTGGAGGATGGTGTAAATGGATGGATTTCCCAATTCATGACCAAGGGGTAAGCAACAGAAAGGAGTCAAGGTCCAACCACCAGCTTTGTAAATGTTTTAATAGCAAACCAGGATGTGCTTTCAGAACCAAATGCCACTGATTTATTGATATAACTTTTTACTTGGAGCTCTGTTGCACATTTTAGGTTCCTTCCTTGCTGAGGAGCTGTTTAAAGCAGGTGCTTAAAAGCAGATATCCCTGTGGAGAGCCCTCCATTTCTGTTTACCTTTCCTCCAAATCCAGCATGGGCACTCTGATTTGTATGTTACATTAAAAAATTTAAACAAGCTGGAACAACTGAGGTTTAGCCTTTCTTTTTTCCTCAAAGTAGTGCTAAAAATGTTTTGAAGGGGCACTAAGAAATTGTGATTTAAGTTTTTTGTGATTCTTAATTGGGCTAAGAAAAAGTAGAAGAGAGGCAGTTTTCATAAATTTCAACTTTCAGGAGAGCTTTCTGTGTAAAAAATGTATTCCATTCCCATGCTTCCATGGAGGACCATTTATTAAACTTCTGTGGGAGATGAACAAAATCCAGAGAGTTTTGCTAAATATGGGAACCAAAAAGTAACACACTTTTGAAGAGAGACAATAGAAATCTCTTTAATGAGGTAAATCTGACCAGAGATTAACTTGTTCAGGGTATTTTCTAATAGGGAAGAAGCAGTGGGGTCATCCAGATCCCTTTGAAAATTTATTGCTGTGCTCAGGAATTCCTTGTACATCCCAGGACTGGGAATCTGAGCAGCAGGCTGTTGTGGCAAGTAAAAAATAAATGGTGTTATCTTGATAGCCAGATAACACAGTATCTGCTCACATAAAGTCATTTAGAGAATATTGTTTGTGAAAACCTCTTTGCTTTGGATCCATTCCTTCTTCTTTCCGTTTTCTGATAAAAAATCCCAAACACCAAGCAGTTAAAGGCTGCCATAAAACTGAGAAGAAACACTGACACTGGTGCTTTATCATGTTCCATCTGGGAGGCGAGCCAGCTCTTCCTACTTCAAGTTTATTTCTCCTACTCTGCTTTACCTCAGATAATGTCTCATAAACAGTTAAGAGGGTCATTTGTAAATGTCTTGGAATGGTTATTGCTCTCATATAGGCTTTGGATCTTCGTGCTTGAAGTGAGTGAACATCAAGGTAAAAATCAAAACAAATTCCCAAGCCCAGGACAAGGACTCTTTGGAAATGCCTTCTGTTCCTAGGACAGAAAAGTTTGCTATTTTTCTCCACCTTATTTTTTAAATTTTAAACATCATCTCAGATTAAGTGAGACTTGCTGGCCAAGCTTGGTATATCACTGAACTTCTTTTAAACCAAGGGGCAGGATACCTAAAGAGAGCTCAGCTGGGGCATTTTAACTGAATATGGTCCCTAACAAGTGGGTTACTGAGCAGCAAGTCTCTGGGGGAAAACTGATAATTTCAACCAGGGTGAGAGTGTTAAATTAATTAAACCCACTGGTAGCCAGAAACAGCAGCATCTTTGGGAGGGCATGGGACCTATTTTCTCCTTCTCCTCATTTGTGAGTTATTCATGGGTGCTCTTTTTTGGGAAGAGAAAGACCCCCACCTGCAGGTATTACCTGGTTGCTCTTGCATGGTGTGGAAGAACCCAGGTGTCTGTTCCAAGAGCAGTAGGTACATGATTTATCTTAATATATCATTACATATTCATCTCCTGACCCTGTTCATCAGCACATGATCCCCACAGCTGGGGATGCCTGCAGTGCCCCATGAGTGCCCCAAACTGTGTTGCCTGAGCCGCAGGGTGCAGGGCAGGGAGAAGGAGCTGGTGCAACACAACCTCCTCAAAATCTGATGTGCTAAAATAGCATCCCCCAGCCCTGTTCCAGCAGAGGCAGCAATAAGGGCTCCACCCCCACACTGCTGTGTGTGTCAGACCATGTGGTGAAAAATGGGAGTTTGGCTAATTTCTTGTGACTGTGTTTGAAGAGGCAGCTGCGTAAAAAGACATTTACAATAATTTTTCACGTTCTCCAAAGGAAAAGAATCCATCTGTGTAATCTTTCAAGTTAAGCTTCCCTCAGGTCTTGTTTAATATTATGAATATGGCAGCTCATATAATTTTATTATCTGAACTAAATATTATTCCTTCTCTGTCTTCCTGCTATTTCTCCTAATCCTTATCAATATAGCTACTAGAGTATAATGATTTTATAGGCTGCTGCTTCTTTGTCTTCTTCCTTTTATTACTTCAACTGTATTCTCTTCAAATAAACAAATTAATCTCACAATTAGAAACCCAAAGCAACATTATACAACCCACACAGCTACATCAGTCATGAATGCAGAAACAGAGATGACCAGACACTTACTTGTGATATCCTAACTCTGAAAGGATTCCTCAGAACACAGCAAAAAGAAGAATGTGTTGAACTGGGAAAGGAAGTTGGGATCTACTCCTAAATTGGATTGAAATTATTTGAAGATGGGCTATTTGGAGAAGTTCTGCTCTGAGCACATCTGCTGCTTCTTTGGCTGTAAGAGAAGGGAAGATAATAAATTCCCTGGATTTTAATTGTGTGTGGACAGGGTGGTAGGGTGGTGGTCTGGAGCTCTGGAGAAGGCTGCATCCAGTCCGAGAAATCAAACTGCAGAAAGTGCAACAAATCAGAATTTTTTATTTACTGCCAGTACCAAGGAACTCCAAACTGCTTTGAATAATGAGATGTGGGGCTGGGGCTTGTAGACTCAAACTTCATGTCTTTGCCTTCAGCAAAATGGGTATTTTTGTGCCTTGACTCTCCATAAGAGAGGAGTGATGAGAGACACCTACTTTAGGCAACATTAGAGATTCCAGATGATGTTTTTAGTGCACCCTGCAGCAATCACTAAGTAATTATTATGCACTAATTTTTTTTCAGCCCAAGCCTGTATTTTCTACTCACTCAGGTGTAATTTTTGACTGCTGCACTCAGTGTGGTATCACTGCTAAAGCTGGTATGAGTGGATGCAGCCAGGTCTCAGAGTTTTAGTGAAGCAAAACCCCTTCTTGTGCAATACAATATATGTCATTGTAGGTGGGGTGTATTAGTTATCCTTTCATACATGAAAAGCTCACTAAGTTACACTGTGTGTATTGATTGATTGTGTTTGCAGATATTCCAATACTGGATTTCAGTGATTTAAAAACAAAATTAAATACTCCAACTAATTATAGTTCTCTGCACATATAGTTGTCTCTGAGTATTTGCAGCTGTCAGGTTCAAATATTTCTAATGACTGTGGCTGTGACATTTGTTCAACAGATGAGGTAAGAATAAAAGATAAAGGGGCAGCAGCCTGGTTTGATGAAGAGAAAGGAGATCGGATACAGGATTCGATGCCATGAAGCATTATAACACAGGTTGAAGGTGGGCTTGAATGCACCAGATTTTACAACTAAAACTAAATACGAGGTGGTGGGGTAGCAACACTGAGAACGACAGAGAAAACACCTTGTGGAGGAAATGCTGAGAAATACATGTTACTCAAAGTCCAGAGCGAGAAGGCTGAATGTTAAGGTTTCTTTCAGGAGGGGTTTAAGGTCCTTGAGCAGTTTGTATCATTTCTGTCATGTTTTCCCATGAAAGAGGGAAGAAGTGTGCAGGTGGGTATCTTGCTCTAAAATTCATAAGCTCCAAATAACTTGTGCAGGGGCCTTCTCCTCCTTCACCTCTGGGCTTCCCTGCAGCACAGCCTGGTGCTTGTGCCCACTTCACCCTGCATCATTTCCGCATTTCTATTCCTTTTTCTGCAGAGTGCTTCACTATTTCCAAATTGTGATTGGAAATACTGATTGGATGTTGCAGACTTGGAACTCCCTACCTGTGTCTTGCATAGCTGCCTTTTCTCTTTTTTCCCCCATTCCAATAATTTTTTACATGTCTCTGCCCTCAATTGCTGCAATATGCTGTGTGTAAGACATGAAATACCAACAGCAATCTAGTTTTTCAAAGCTTCCCTCTGAGAATTCCCTGAGAATTCCTATCATTACATTGTTGACAGGAGATACCTTAAAAAGAAAGCACCACGAGGGAAAACACATGTTTGGGTTTGGGTTTTCTTCTTTTGTGGGGGGAGGAGTGGAGGGAGGAAAGATTAGTAAACTATTCTCTATGTGTATGTCTCAGATCTGTGATCTTTGCTGCAGAATCCAACTGTGCAGATCTATCAAGTTCAGCCATGCTGGGGTATGCCACACAGGTGGATGGTTTAATCTTGACAGTTGAGCTTCCAGCTGAATGGAGACAGAAAAAATGAGATGAAGAACATGCTAAAACCTGTTCAGCTCCCAGCCAGGCTTTGGAGCTGTGCTGCTGGATAACATTGCTGCTCGTGGAACAAAGGCACAGTGATGGGTGGCTCTTTCTGTCACAGGGACTCAATTGGTTTTCCTAAAGCAGTTGTGAAATAGCAAGGACCCTCCCAGCTCACAAAATAAAGGAGATGGGGTGCAGTTCTGCTTTGATGAGGAAAAAGCAGTAACTATCCAAAAGTAGTGGATGTGGCCTTGGAGAACTTATGTTGAAATGCAGCTGAGACCCTTGAACAGAGTGTGTTTCACAGGGGAATGATGATACTCCAAACCTCTAAATTTAGGGCCGGATCTTTAAAACTGCACATCATGCATCCACATAGTTCCCATTTCTTTTAAATAGGAGAAAACATCCTGTTCTCAGGAGGAATATTTCAGAGCTGCCTTGCTCACCCACCGGCTTCACACTCTGCTGCCTCTGGAATGCATCAGGTTTGGGTGCAAGTTGCATTTCTGCTGCAAAGTTCCAGATGCATGTGTAGAGTTAGCATGGCTGGGGTTAACATTAAAAAAGGGAAATGTTAATGAAATGCATAAGCACATACCTATGACACAATCTGAAACAGGTGGATGTGGAGCCATTGAAGGGCTCATGCTTCACTCAAACCATATGTGAAAATCCTATTGCCATCCTAGGAGCAATGATCAAGGGCAGGAGATGACTGTTAGTGAGCATGATTTAAAACTGACTTTAGAAAGAGTAATTTATGCTTTGGAGCCTCCTCAGATGTGTACCCAGTAGGAAATTCTGTAGCTACACCTGTTTACACATCTTTCAGCTCACTGAGATGCTAATGAGAAACCCAGCCCTCACTGGCACAGGGAGAGACTGTAACAATTATAGAGCTCCAGAAAGAAAATGGGTTCCAGTGACTGATTTATCAGCAGGCTTTCCTGGGGGACAGATAATTTGTGCCAGGAGTTTTGAGGGGCCACTGGGCTGCACTCAGATTTTGTGGGACAAGTCTAGAGACTGCATCCAACAGGGCTGGTGAACACACAGTGCTCTGGAGCCCGGGATTGCCCAAGACAAAGATCCCTTTCACCTCTCTTCCTTTTTTCTTGTACCCACATTTTTAAATCTCCATCTGCCCTTCATGTTTGTGAAGACTTTTAGACTTGGTGGGGCTTCAGGTCATATCACTCCTTCTATGGAGATGTTTTCTTCCTTAATTCATTCTTGGTACCATCTGCATTTGAGGACTTCACTCTGTGCCAGGGTTCATTGGGGGCTCAGTATATGTTTAACATCTCCCTGCCCTGATCCTGGCCATTAGTGCAGCTTGATAATTTAAGCAGAGAGAAACCAGTGTCCTTAGACTTGGGATGCATGTGAGAGTGGCCAGGAAACCACAGAGATGGGGCAACTATTTCTTTGCAGGACAGAAATAAAGCTCAGTGTTAGATGAGCTTTGTCCTCTTCCTAACATCCCCATGACATTTTTCCTTCAATACGTTTCTCCTTCAAAATCTCACAATCTCCTCAATAATCTTCTCCAGGCAAGTGCAGGGGGAGGGGGCGCAGGAAATGCAGAGACACACTTTGAAAACCTATAGAGGTGCAGAGATATTTCTGTCAGAGATGTCCAGAGCTGGGGCTGGATCACAGGGTGGCACCAGCACCCCTCTGCACAGCAGTAGGTTCTGTGCCTCTTCGTGCCTCAGGAGTCTGGGCTGGGAGTGGTGGGAGTGAGGGAAATGCTTGGGGAGGTTGGAGGATCAAATGGGTTGCTTAAGTACTAGTCATTATAATTTTGTTTGTGAAGCATCATTTTACTTTCTAAAGATGAATACAAACATGGTGAAAGATGAATAAGGCTCAGTGTAAATAGCCTTGGATGTTTAAGAAGCTGCTCCTGCAGTTTTGGGATGTGATTATGTGGTGCGAATATCCTCCCATCAAAGTCACTTGCAGACTCCAACCCCAATCTCATCACTCCCCTTCCTAAAATCAGATTGCAAACCAGCAACAAGGCTTCTGCTTAATTATAGCCTGAAGAGTGATGTTTGGGCTGTGAATCATGTTAGATTTCACACTGATAGATGAGGAGTACATGTGCTGATACCATCTGTAGATCGGGCACAGTTCGCACACCGTGGCAAGGAGCATCCCGCTATGCTGTGTCCCTGGCAGGTCCCTGGTCTCAGTGGGACCCATGTTCAGACCAGAGAACACATTTATTTTCTGTGCCAAGTGCAGCTTTCCTACTTTGCAACCTTGTGCTTGCCCCTCCTTTTGTCTCTGAAGGCCTTGGGAATTGGAAGACTCCTTTTACTCTTTGCATAAGCAGGACATAAATTCAAAGGGTTCTGCTGAATATTTGTTAAGATACATATTTATGTGCAAAACCCTCCCTACCCCTCAGAAACCATTTAGTTAAAAGAGGATAAAGATGATTTACTTATGCCTTAGGGCTGTTGCCATTTAAACACAGTACATTTATGTCTATTTACTCTGGTATTTACTAAAAAAGCATAGTTAAATTAGCAGTTGCTGCCTCTCCTAAATAATTTCTGAAGGCTCTTACAGCACTTCTTTAAGGTAACAAACTCAGGGGTGAGCAAACCACTGAAAGCAAATGCCCTTTTCCAGTGGCTATAGGGAAATAAAAGGATGTCTACGGATTCCTTGGTGTGACAAACTGCTTATTTTGGTGAAAATCCCAGCCTTGCAAACTGTGTTGTCATCCCACACTGCAAAAAACACGAGTGGGGTGGTTTGCTCTGTCACCTGGGTTTGCACACAGGTTCCTGACATCCCCTGTGCTCCATAAATGGTGCAGAAGGGGCAAAATCCCAAAAAGTCTTCTCTCCCTTTGAGCTGGACAGAGCTCTTTTTTCTGCTGAGGGATGTTGGCAGTAATGGCACCGGTGCAGTCCATAGCTGGCTGGCTGCACTTAATCACCTGAGGCACAACAGCTCCTCTCAGCTGGCTCCCAATCCCCAGGAAATGCACTCTGGCTTGATTACTGTCGCCTAAAGAGTCACACATGTACTCTGGGAACCTTCTTTTCATTAACTTAAACTGTGCCCAAAGAGCTGCTGCAGAAACAGATTTTTTCAATCAGATAATGCATTTTCAATTAAATTACTTGGTTCCTACCCATTTTCTCCTCCTTTCCTGCTGTACAGGAGCTATCTGTGTTTAATGCTGTTTAATGGGATCTTACCATAAAGTTGGCTGTGTGCTTCTGAAGTGATGGTGATGATAATTAAGATGTGTTATGTATTTCCACTAAGTATATTTGTACCATATGGAGATTCAACAGGTCTCAGAGCAAAGATTGTTCCTGAATATCGAGGACAAGGTGCAATGGATGGGAATTCAGAGTGAAAAGTCACTGAAGAATTCTAGACAAGCAGGAAGCTCTGTATTCCCGTACCTGCCTGCCTGGAGTTCCCCTGCAGATGACTTTGGCAGTGGTTTAAGAAGCGAGCACACACTGTTGTTGTAAGTGTAATGGATGATGCATGGCAAATGTTTGCAAAGCAGTTGAGAAAAAAAGCTGCTGGGGCAGGGCTTGGGTTTTCAGCCTGCAATAGTTGCACTAAGGAGTGGGATCTGGACATAATGGGGCTTTGGGTGAGTGCTGGTAGAGTTGAATTAAGCATGAATCAGAAATCTTTTTTGAAAAATGAGGTAAGAGAGATGAAAGGATTTCTATTCCAGAAACAAGCTTCTTCTTCCTGTAAATGAATGTTTTCCAGAGCTGTTGAACCATGGGTGTTCCATGTTCAAGGCTTAGGCTCTGGTGGCAGGTAGGAAATTGCAATACTCCTTGCTCCAGAATCAAGAACAAGAACAAATCTGCTCTTTCCCAGACAGAAAAAAGCCACCAGCACCCAGAAACAAACTGCAGTGGCCTCAAGGACCAGGGTCCCTCCTGTGCAGCTCTTCTGGGAGGCAAGGGAGGGTGGTGCTGCTGCCCTATTCCAGGTGTCATTTCCTGGCTTGCTGGTAAGGACAGGAATGGCATTTTGCAGGTGAGGCAACATTCCTTTGGCAAAAAATTATCCCTTAGCCTTGGTACCCCACTGCTTTTGGTGAAATGGCTACTGGTTTTCATGTCTCCAAGCCCTGTCCTAAACTTTGCAGCTTGTCAACCTTGGCACTGCAATGTAAGAAGGACTCATCAAGCCCAAAGACATCTGGAAATGGCAGATTCAGGATGTGCTTAGAAAACCCCAACTTTATTTATTAATTTACTTATTTTTCTCCTGAGCAGGCATCAGCTCTTGAGGACTATAGAGTGCTTTGTATGGAAATTCTGGTTTTGTTTTGCTGTGGTTGAAGTATAGAAGGTGGGTAAATAAGTGAGATGGTCTTCTGGCAGACAGGTGTGGGCTGGATTCTGGGGGCTCCTGTACAAGCTCTTTGCTCACATGTGAGGTGAGGAAAAGAATATGGGTCAATTTATACTGTTTTCTTTTTAGCATCACCTAAGAGTTAGAAAAGATTGCTCATTCTTAAAGTGTTCTTTGCTTTGCTAAAACAGCCTTCTGAAGAAAGCAGTAAAAAAGAAATAATGTTTGAAGCAATTCATGTGTATAACAGGTTAAATATCTTTCAAATGAAATGTGAAGTAAATACCTTTGACGCAGAGTTATTCCTTTTTCTTGGTGAATTCTTAGATCTCGCATGATATGGAGGTCTTATTTTCAGGAAAAAGCCATAAAACCCCCATATCCATTGGCATGTTTAGTGGAAATCAGTATGAATTGAAATTTCAGCTGTTAGTAAATCAATGCCATCCCCATGCTCTCTGTGAATACTTGCCTGTTCCTTAAAGATCATGTTTATATTTATTTTAAAAAATGCTGCTCAGTGTTTGGCACACAGTGAACTAGACACTGATGGTGCTTTAAAGCAATCACAAAGGACTGTGAGCCCCTGCAACCTATCTTTGGAGAGCAACCATGGATTATGTGAACCTGCTTGTCACCTCCCTTGACAAGATCACGCTGTGTGATGCACCCATGTCCCCACCGATGGCTGCTCTGAGCAGAGGCACAGCTGAAGCTCTCCTTACATCTTGCCCTTCCCAGAAAGTACTTTTCCAGTGCCTCAGACTGCTGAAATCAAAGTGCCTGTGAGTGGTCCCCACTGTGCAGTGCAGCTCCACCTCTTTAGCAGTGGAGCTTGGCGGACTGGGCTGTTTGCCACGAGCTCTCTGTCCTGGGAGGTTGTCACTCATCCCTCGCAGCAGCCTCTGCCCGGAGCCATCCATCACCGTGTCAGCAGCAAGCCTTCGCTTGTTCCTTTCTATGGATCACAGTCAAAAGAAAGAGATATCCAGGGAAGGGAGGAACAGGTTACGTGTCTTGGTGTCATTCTCTCAAAGGTGCTTTTTTCAGAGTGTGTGACCCCTGGTGAGGACCAACCCCACTCATGCTGAGAGGGGGCAGGGGTGGCACAGCACCAGGCACAGTGCACAGACAGGTCCCTCCAGCTGATTGTATCTTCCCTGGGTGCTGATGGCCCTTGCCAGGGCAAGGAAATATCATACATTAAATCTGCCATCTAGAAGTTACCTGCTGGTTTGTATGCTTAGGTTACCTGTCTCATTTATTGCTTTTATATTAATTAGTTTTCCACATTCCACGATGTCACAGCTCTTTTCTTAGACATGTTTCTTAGATTTCCAGGCTGTATGACATAGGCACCCACCCTGGGAATTAGGAATATGAATGTCCTTGAAGACACCAGCTTTTTCCCAGTCCCTGGTAACTTGGAGGTTTAGCCCAAGACTTCTTAAAAGCACCATGGGAAGAGTGTGCTGTGGGATCCAGTGCCAATGCCCTCCTTGAGGATTTTTTCTGCTGGAAGCATGAAAGGAAAGGATATTTCTGGGCTGCTACTACAGATGTTCACAGGTCCTGTGCATGCCTCTGTGCTTGCACTGCATGCTTTGACCTCGTTGACTGGCACATGCAATTTTTTCCCTGTGGCAGTCTTCCTGTCCCTACAGACAGAACAAACCCTGGGAGGCTGCAGGAATAAATATTTTTTCTTGCATCTGCAGTGCTGCAGGAGCTGGACAAGGACTGCCTGCACTGTGAGCACGTGCATTATCTGCCCCATATGCAGCCATCTGGTTGTGCTGGAGGTTTTGATCTCTCAGCCGGCTTTTATTTATGTGGAAGAGCGGCGGCATTCCCGTTGGAGGAGCCGAGCATGATGGGTAACACTGCCACTGCTTAAGGGTGAAGTTGGATCCCACCAGGGCTGAGTTTTAGGTTGCCCCTTATTGGACACATCTGGTGAGGAAAAGGCTCTATCCCTGCCGCTGGCCCACTCTGGCTGGGTTTGGGCCAGGCAACGTGAAACCCCTTTGCATTTTCATTCCTCATGTCTTGGTTTGCGGGAATGTTGCCTTCCCTGTCGAAGTTTGGAAAGATGATACTGAAGGGTATTTTTGCACTACAGAGTAAACTAACATAAGGGTTTTAACTTGGCATAAAGAGGTTTTTTTCCCCTGTTGTGAAGGTGGGGGGACCATCAGGTGGGGTGTCTGTGTGATGAGAACCCTCAGTGAAATATTTTGTAAGGGCAGTGCTCCTCGGGGCTCAGTGGCATCTTCAGTTTGCAAGTGGGGACTGTCACAACGCCACATGTTGTTCATCTTATGTTCTGAGTCATCCTTATGGACACTGATGGTTTTTCTCCTTTTCCTTCATTTCACAGAGGCTGTGAAACACTATATTCAACAGTTATGTACCCAAAACTCTGTGTGTTTGGTTTTTTTTCACATAATATGACTTATCATGGTGCATTATCATAACTTTTTACTATTTCCTTTATTACACAACATTTCGCAAAGTTCATGATGAATAGTCATTAGTTCCAGCTAAGAAACCTGATTTTTGAAGGGATTGTTCTTGCCTAGGAGTACCCCAAAGAAAAACTGAAATATTAATTTAGTCTAACCCAAAGCTCTTTTATCTTCATTTCCTAGTGAAATCCAGCTGCTGTGGGTGGGATGGGTTGATTTAAGTTGAAAGAGCATTGTACTGGCACAAAGTGTTTTGGGATGGTAACTGAGAAGAGACAACTCCAATGGAAATGTCATAAGAAACTTGGGAAGAAAATGATATACTGACCCAATCTGGAGCAAGCAGAGGCCTCTGCAGCAGGCAGGGCTGGTAAGCCCTGCAAAAAGTGATTTGTTAAGGTTTGGGTGTGTTTCTGTGATGCAGATACTGGAAGGAATTTTTATGGGATCTGGCCCTGGAATTGGGAGGATTAAATAGCAAAGGAAAAACCAACGTGTTATTTGTAACTGATAGTGCACAGAAATGATAGTTCTGGTAGGAACTGGAATTTGAGTCCCAGTTGCCTGTAGCCAGCCACTTCTAACCATCTGCGAACAGCATCAGCCTGAGAGTCAGGGCTGGAGAAAAAAAGCTGCAGCAGTCCTGGATTTCTTCATGGTTTCAGGAGGGATGTCCCATGCTGGGAAAAGGGGACACAGCCCCCTGAGTTGTGATTTTTTTGTTTTTGAAGCCATCAGTCCATGTGTGCTGAGTTGGAGGTGCCAAAGGGAAGGTCCACAGTGCAGTGTCAAACTCAGCTGGAAAGTGCCTGAGGCAGGAAACAAATCACCAAAGCTCTGTGCAGAACTGCAGCCCTCGCTGCTGCCAGGGTGCAGCAACACACTGTGCATCATGTGCTGCCATGGAGTGCTGATCTGTGTTCCATCAGCAGCCTTTGTGCTTTTTCCTCCTGGATTGAACACAAAATACAGCAATGCTGTGGTCAGGCTTGCAGGAGAGAATAAAAGAGGTCAGGGGGTTTAGCACATAACTGGAAGTCAGTTCAAAGTCCAGCCATGTGCCCTGGTAATTCAAGGTGTTTTCTGGGCTCAATCCACAACCTGACTGTACTGTCTTTCTGTCCTGTGCGTCACAACCTTGGAGTGTGATGGGACTCAGTTAATTTACAGGTGTTTGGAGAAGCACCTGTAGCCTGAGATGGAAGGTGGTGCAGGACATCATCTCTTGCATCTCGTGTGTGCACTAGCTGTGAGCTTGAATTTTGCTGCCAAAATGGACCCTTGAACTGGTTTATGGTGCTGTCTCCAGGTCCCACCTACATAAAGAAATCAGCATGTCAGAGGGAGAGAAAGAATCAGGGACGAGTTCTACCACATTCCCCTCCACATTGGGTGATGTCATCTAAGCCAGAAATGCTGGGATTTGCAAAGGCTGCTGCCAAGCATCTGGGAATTGTAAAGGTGCTTCCAAGATTTTCTGACTTGCTTAAGGATCTTAATGAAATGACTCAGCAAGTGACACACAACTTCCTAGAACAAGGAGAGCCCTTTGTCAAACACCACAAGGACCAGTGGTCCATGACTCCAGAGCTGCTTGGGATGGAGTGATGTTGCAGCTGATGTGACTGAGAGGTGCAGAGATGGCAGCGCTGGTCCCTGCTGAGCCTGGGTTTTCCTTCTCTCCCAGACCTACGGCAGCTCTGTGCAGGGAGCAGCAAACCTGCAGGATGCCTTTCCTGTTGGATATCTTGTGTTTAGAGTCGGGCCATTGCCCCGCTGCAGAAGGTAGTGGGAGGAGGGAAGGGACGCTAGGCCTGCAAATTAGCATCAAAGGCTTGGTGCGAGGTTTATGGGGACATTTACTAGCGTTGTTTTCATTATTTACACCAGTCTTGGTTCTAGGAGTTCTCATTAAAAGTGTAATAAATGTAAAAATATTTTACAGGCCAATAAAAGCTCCAAAGCAAAAATAGCTCTATATAGTGTGATTTTATTCTTTTGCAAAATACTGTGTGGTATCATCTCTAACCTGCTGATTGATGATGGGATGAGAGAAGTCCCTCCATTCTAGTGCAGTGTAAAGGGACAAGATGGGGATCAGGATTACTTTCCAGACAATTAATTTTGCAGGTAATGGGTAACTCTCAGTTGATGACTTTGATGAGAACACATTAGGCCAAATAATACCCTTTTCTTTTTTTTCCTGTGGAAATGAGAGAAAACCAGATGATTCATATTATTGTTTAAAAAACAACATGAAATGTATCAAGAAAAGCAATGGAATGGGACTGACAAAGAGAAAAGACATATTTTTAAGTTCCTCTATAAAATACGTTTGCATAAACATGCTGTATGTAGTCAGAGCCTAGAGTTTCTGCAAGTATGTTAAACAAGGAGACTGAGTTTTGCCAAATCCTCTATGAGGTTTGGGATGCGCCTCTGCAGAAGGACAGAACTAAAATGAGGGAACACTTTGGAATGAACTCAGCTTGGAGGCAATCCAAAAATCTTGTGGAATGGGTGGGGACAAAAAAAAAATTGAATTTAACCATTAAATCATCCAGCAACTTCGTATCTGTGACATTTATGTTGTATCAAAAACAATAATGTTCTAAAGTCATAATGACATCTAAACATCTTTGATCACAGAGCAGACAAATTGGTCCAAAAATGATAGATTTGTCTGTCTCACCCGGGTTATCCCAATAAATAATGAGTCAGCTTTGAAAAAGGAGTGGTTGTCAGAAGTGTGGAATGAACATAGATGTGCTTGACCTAAAAGAAGTTGGAGGTGTCAGCTGCAGCAGCCTGTGGACCTTGCTGGAAAGCCACTTTATGATTCCTGGTTTTTAGGCTCTGGTATCTGCAAATGATGTAAATATTTCTTTTTTTTCAGATGGACTGTAGAAGTTAGTCTCATAATTTTGCATGAACAATGATTTTTACTCATGGGGGGTTTTGGTCCGATTTTTTTTGCATGTCAAAAAAATAACCCTGTACTTGGAGAGAGGCAATGAGGAGAAAACTGATTTCTCCTAGAAGGAGCCTCTGCCTTTTCCCCAGCCTGCTGACTGAGCTGGCCTGTGGCCAGCGTTAGGAGGGCACTATCTCACAGCATCAGAAAGTGTCATCACCACAAAGACCAATAATGGCACCACCAGCTCAATGCCATTTTTGAAATTTAGTTCAAGAACTGAGTGATGCCAGGCAAAAAGACTAAAGTATTTTCATTCCATCTGGCAGGTATGAGCAGAAGGCTCAGGAAGACAGAGCAATTACACCACAGATGAATTTGGGCTTTCAACCTGAATGTTCCGCTGCTGTTTTTTTGTGTGTCTGTGACCAGAATTGAGTTTCTCTGAGATGTTACTTCAAGGGGAGGCATGTGCCAGCCAATAGTCACATGATATTTTCTTATCAGGGAGTAAATTTTGATCCTTGCCCTTTCTTTTTCCTTCTAAAACGTTGGAAAGAAATGTGGGGCTCAGAATGGAATGATCGCTGCAAGAAAACATGCCTGGTTTTACTGCCCTTGCTATTGTGCCCAAGGCCACAATTAGGTCTGGAATCCCATTGTGCCAGGCATTGTCCAAACACAGAGGAAGGAAAAATCCTCGACTCCAAGGTCTGCAGTATTGATTAATCTTTATTTGTTTGTGCAATTACTAGTTTATTATTAGGCAGTTATTTGCTTTAGAAGGGAAATGTTCTCATTTCAGAAATAATGAGGCCAGGTATCAGTCAGAGCATAAAGCTATATATTCCATATAGGAAACATGGAAATATTTTTCTCATTTTCATGGGTGCCTTTTTGAAATTTCAGGTTTTCAGGCGATCTTGGGGAATTACACTCATGGCTCATGAAAGCCCATGTGATCAGAACACAGAATTCCTGGCTGTCCCTTGGGAACCTGCATCCTAAAATAACATGCACTAAGTCCATGTGAGACAACAGCAGAACTGAGACTAATAGCATCTCACATCCTGAGCTGGTTGTCTTGAATAAATATCTCTTGTTTCTGCAAAAAATTGGATATTTTATGAATATGGCTCTATAAACCACTGTCTTACAAAATACACTTGATTTAACTTGATTATTCTGGTAATATGTATGTCTCTGTGTTGGCTAAAATACCATTTTCTTGTCCACACAGTGATCTTGGCTTTCCCATTTCACTGCTGTTATCTCTTTTGCTATCTTGTAATTTACAGGAAATTCAGAACTGGATGCAATCACAACTCATAATTTGAAATGCTAATCCTTGGCCTGTCACTCCAGCTGTATCACATACAGCTTCCTCTATTAAACTTTCATGTCTACCCCAATAACCATAGAAGAAGAAGATAGAAAGAAGAAGAAGAAGATAGGGAAGATAGAAATCCAGGGATTGGCTTTGTTTCCAGTTTAACTACAGATAGGAGCCTGTAGTGCTGCAAAGGACTCTTTCTCTTCTGAGGAGTGTCGAGCATCTTTGCTTTGGTTTGTTCATAAGCTACTGAAAGTTGGTCTATCACAGTTTTTTCTCCAAATAGGATTACTATAAATTTGATTTTATGTAGCTGAAGAATCGTGCACTCAGAGCACCAATGACTCTATTTTTCACTCTGTGTGTACTGCAGCCTGCCTGCTATAAATATGCCAGGCATTGGGATGCCAGGAAAAGAGGTGAATTTTCTTTCATTCAGTGCCATCTGGATTCTGCGAGTGGGTGGAAGACTGGGTATAAAGCACCTGGATTGTGTAGAAGATTGGGTAAAACCTGGCCCTGTTGAAACTAAGGGTAACATTTCTACTGACTTCAGTAGAGCCATGATTACCCACATTTTTGTTTGGGCTAATGGCATTTGCATTGTCCAATTAGATGCTGGCAAGGGAAGTAATTACTTTTTGCTTGTGTCTCTCAGTCATATGAGTGTTCTCTCCATGTGGTGTGGGTAGGAAGGTGCAAGATCAGAAGTCTGATGGAGTCCATTTGTGTTGAAAGTGGGTAAAATTCATAGGCATATGGTCTTCTGCACAGTTAGTGCTCCTGAGTTACATGCTGGAAATCATAGAGTTATTTAGTTTGGAAATGATTAAGATCATTGGGTCCAAATGTAAATCTAAATCTGCCAAGTCCACCACGAAACCATGTCCTCATGCACCACATCTAGAAACAGGGTGCTTCCGTAATTGTAAGCGCCTGTGGACATGAGAAGACCTGTTTGGATTGCAGACTGGAAACTCTCTTGAAATAAGACAAAAATGTCTTATTTCTTTTTCATAGGAAGGTCTGGCCACTGCCCCAAAGAATGAGGTTGAGCACAGATATCCCCATGGTGCAGGTCTGTGGTGATCTCTGGGTGAACTTTTGCACTCCAGCCATCTCAGCAGCTCCTTTCAAATACTGAAGGATATTAGAAGCCAGGGAAACTACTCCTGCAGGTACACTCGAGGATGTTGGTGAGCAGAAGAAGACTATGGAGGCTCAGCAGATCCCCACTGTGGCCAGAGTGGAAGGAGCTTGCAGAGGTTGTATTTCCATGTATGGTCTGTGAAACCTCTACAGCTGGTTGGGAATGGGGTTTTATAAGGATGTTTTACAATTTGAAACACAGCACTGAGTTGAATCAGGAAGTTTTCTTTTTTATTTGTTTGGGGTTTTTTTTTAAGAAATGTATTTTTTTAAAATGCAGCTTGCACTGGGAAAGGTCCCTTGGGATAGAGTAGCATCTCTTCTAAATAATACGAAGGCAGAAAGTTAAACACCCTGACAGGGTCTACACTTGTCTGCCAAACTTCCTTGTTCGTAGACTTGCTCTGTGTAGTGACTAGGAAACACAAGTATTCCCTGGTGTTGTAGCTGTGGGCTGAAGATCTTCTGTATGAGGCAGAGTTTCCCCCAGCACATCAGACTTTCCTCAGAGTTGTTCAGAGAAAGATTTTAGTTTTGCGTCAATTTGGAACAGGGATCATTACTGAAGCTCAAGTTTTGGCTTTTCTTTTTTTTTCAAAACTGAATTCTTGTTGTTCAGCCAGTCCTTGCTCTCTCAAGCCTACGGCAACCCCCAGGCAGCTCCTGGCCTTCATTTTCATGCAGGATCTACCTTTTAGCATCTGGGTGCTCTTCTCTGAGGGAATACCTTGTCCCTTGTACTCCAAGGCAGATAATGAGTTCAGGGGATTTTTTGGGATAGCTCACCAATTTATTCCAATTCCTGAAAGATTTTGAAGGACACCTTTGGCTATGAAAAATGCTCACCCCTCTGAATCTAGGCTTATTGGCTTCCTAAGTATTTTATAAAGACTCACTGTAAATTTTTCTTGTGACTATGTTGAATGAGTACCTGGGTTTGCTGGTATGGATAGGAGGAAAATTTTAATGACTTCTGTGTGTGGTTTATAGCTATTTTTGTGCCTATTTTCATCAGCTACAATGGTTAGGCTCATAAACTGAAAAAAAAAAAAGAAATCGCTTTCTTGTCTGCTGGCTTTTCTTGAGCTTCATGTATGTGCTTGTTTATTCTGCTGGGCTTCCAAGATGGAAGTTTGTACAAACATTTTAGAGTTTTGAAAAACAACAACCAGAGGCAGAAGAAGAAAAAAGGAAAACAAGGATCAGGGCGATCAGCTCTCAAGTGGGTCTGTGCACCCTTTGCTTTATCATCTGGAGCTTCAAGCTGGCATTGATTTTTACAAAGTTTGGGACATGAAGAACCTCCTGTTTTCTGCTCTGTAAATGAGTGTGACATGCTGTTTCTTTCATGTATATTTTTTGGAATTCATCCCCTGGCTGTATAGCTACATACTTCCTGAAGATTATGCACATGTGAAGGAAATAATCACAGCAGATCCACCCAAATACCTGTGGGTGATCAGATAACCCAACCTGCTCTATGGCTTTTGAAAATACTGAGTCAGGTGTTTGCTATCCAAAGAAGATTCCTGAAAAAAAAAATCTGAAAAAAACCAACATTGTTTTATCTTCTCTTCTATTTTTTTGCTGCAGCTAGGTGAGGGATCTGCAGATACGCAAGAAGAGGTTGAGGGAAATGGGTGAGTGAAATTATTCCCCCAGCTGGCACCAATGGCTGGGAGCCTTCTTGTGAAGAGATGAATTTATTACATAAAGGAAAAGCAAGTGCGGCCTGTTCATCTGGTTTGCCACTTGTGGCTGATGTAGCAGTATTTGCAACGTTCATCATGGCTACAGTTAATGCTATTTTGTATAATTCATCGATTTCCATACAATCTCTGTTGGCCATACTTCCTATGTGGGGAGCCAAGCATGCCAACTCCTTTCTGATATTACCTCTAAGTTGAAAATATAAAAAATGTCTGATTTTCACATTGGTTCACCCCAGCTGCAAGTAGAGGTTGGCATTAGCCAAGGATGCTGGCTTTGTTATGGTGCAGAAAAGCTCACTCAGGTTTTAGCGGACACTTCCCATGTTCCACGGGCTTCATGCAGAGGAAAGGATGACTTTGTCTGGCTGCAGCACGGTGGATGCCAGGCTGTGTCGCTGCTGAACTCAGAGAAGCAGCCACCACCTGTGTGTTAGTGACCAAGGCCACAGCTGGCGCTGCGGGCACTGACAGATCTGCGCTGCCGCAATGGCGCAAACAAAAGGTCTGTGTGGAGGAGAGCCACGTCCGATGGGTTGCAGCTGTCCCTCTGCCTCCTGGCCACCTCCTCCCCTCTCCAAATGTAAATCATCACCCTTTTCCCTTTTAACATAACAGTTGTGTCATTTAAAAGCTCAAAGAGCTGAGAAAAAAGTCAACTTGTTTAGAGAAACCATTAAAACAAATTATGAGCATTTAATAAATGGGGAAAACCGTCTGTTTGTCATAACACAGAATTTTTCCTTTAAATAGCCAAACAACCACCAAAAATGTTCCTCATAGATGGGTGTCTTGGGGATATTTCCAGGGTCAATCTGCAGTGGGGTCCTTTCTGGGAGTCTTTGTCCCAAATCCCTGCAAAGATGGGTGGGGGGCTCAGGGTGCGGTACAAAGCTGTGCCGAGCTCCTTTTGAGACTGGGGATGGGACATGAAAACTTCCTGGGTCTTGTGATAACCAGACAGGCTGGCACACATTGCCTCCACCCTGACAGTGGAGGGATGGGAGCACAATGCCCAGGTACCACATTGTGTTTGTCTCCATGGACTGCCCTTGGCTTCTCCGTGGGGAGGAGGGTCTGCCTTGAATGCAAATGGCATTTTTTTTGTAAAGCTTCGATGCATCTCCTGAATAAACTATAGCTTGGCCACTGCTTTTGGAGACCAGTTCAGTGTTCTCACTTCTCATGTGATATGTCTTTTTTCCAAAACATTTCCTGATCCTGAGCTCCTTCCTCAGGTTGTGGGAACATTCAGGTTCGGATCTGCAGTGTGTGGGCTGGCCTCTCTCCAGTTGTTTAACAGATGATTGCTTTGAATAGGATTATCTTGGACAGGCAGAGAATCATCTCTGCAGTGCTGGGGCCGCCTTTGCCCTGGGAGCGGGGATCAACCAGACAGAGATGCTCATGCTCTTGCTGGCAAGTGCCTCCTAGTGAGAGTACTCAGGCTCTGGACCTGTGATCCCATCTTTAACAGCTATGAAGTCCTTGGTTCTTCAGAATGATTGATTACTGGTTAAACCCCCTTGTAATGATCCTCTTTACCTTTAGAACCTTCCAATATTTGGGAGAAAACCCACTGTGTGTTTTGCTGTTGGGTGACTCGGGAACCTGGAGGTAATTAACTGCGCAGCTTTTAAGTGCACAACATCTCTGTGTATTGCAGGATTGCAGCTTCACTTGTGTGAAACCTGACTGCTGCCTCCCATCAGCTGCAGTCATGGAGAGCCACGGGGTGCCTGCAGTTGTGTTGTGGATCAGCTCCTGGGGGCAGCAGACACTTCTGAGCCAACACTCTACAAAGTAGGAGCTGCAGCATCGCAGGCTGCTCAGGGAAGGGAAAACCAGATGGGCTCTGACAAGCACAAAGTTGCTGCATCCCTGTTACTGTTCATCCACTTCTGATGGGGCCAAGGGGTGACTTGCTGAGCACTTGGGGCACTCCTGTCACATGCCCACCGTGGTGGCTGGCCAGCCTACTGGAGATAGCTTGTGGCTAGCACCCCTACAGGATGTTTCTGTATTTTTCTGGAAGTCTTTGGAGCTGGCAGTTTTTACAAGGTAGTTGGCCCAATGAGGGAAGCAAATTTGTTCCACTGTCATGCTGAAATTGAGCAAAAGTAGAGGGTAAAGAAAAACCTTTTTGGGTCAGTCTCCATTTTGGCTGTGGATTCCAGCAGCATGGCAGGGTGGGAACCTGCTGGTGTTTGTTGGAAGAGGGTGTGGAAGGTTTTGCTGAATCTTTGTAGGTGTGTGAATTTGGAGATGGTGATTTTTAAGGGTTTGATTTAAGACTTCTCTGTGGGGTTCATGAGGAACAAGTCTTATGAAGATGAAGGTGTGAAAACAGCATTCAGCCGTGAGGGCGCTCCCATAAGGGGCAATGGCAATGTTGACACTGGGAGTTGGTGCTGGGAGTCAGGAAGAAGCAGGTATGAGAAAGGCCAAATAAATTGGGTGTGTGATAAGAAAGATGGAAAAAGGTATGGCCTGAACAGAATCTTGATGATAACAGAGGAAGAAGAGGAAAGAATGGAAGAAAGGTTACAAGGGCAAAACAAAAATGTTTCAAAACAGGCTCAGTGTGTGGGCAAGAGTGAGATGGTTATCACAGCTAACTGCACAATTACAAGTTTTGTCATGGACAGATAGATCATTGATCTATCAGGTGGCTTCTCAGCAAAAGTGACAGCAAGGTGGGGACTCCTCTCCTTAGACATCGCCAACAGTCCAAATGTCTGGCCACAAAACATGGAGTAAAGCTCTTCTCCCTTGTATCACTCTCCTGTGAGCTGAACTGGTTCTAGCCTAGTCTTCCCTGACCAGCCAGCTTGAACCTGGCATTTGGGATAAAGCAAAGTGTGAAGACAGATAAAGTCTGAAGGACCTTACCTAAAAATAAAATTCAGCTGAGAGATGGTGACTCAAGGGCATGCTGCCCTTCCAGTACACCCTGTCCCTGGTGGGAATATTAACTCCCTTCATGAGAAAGGCACTGTGTCAGACTGTCCATTTCACATTGATAACAAGTATTTTATTACCTATAATTTAAAAAAAAAAAAAGAGGAGAAAGTCCTTTATTCAGCCTTCTCAGTACTTTAATCTCAGAGTCCTCCTGGGTCAGATGTGTGGAGACTTTGTGAATTGGGAGCAGATTCTCCAGCTTCTCTCCCACAGGTTCTAATCCCTTCTTTTGTTTCACTATGTGGTTGTGTAAGCAGTTCCCTTGAGAACAGGGCTCCAGGAATATATAATTAAATCAGAAGTTTGGCACTAATAAGTGATCTTATCACTTCGTTGGGCTTTTTTCAGGTCTTTGTGTGATATTTCTAGGCCGCTCATTTGAAGTTATTTAATTACAAGGACCTCAGAATAGAGCCAGGGCCCTGGATGGTATGGGTTTTTTTAAAATGTTTTTTAGATTTTTAAATTATATAATGTTATGATGATTTGTGCACCAGGTGACCTAGGAGGGGCTGACAACCCTTCAGGACTGTCACTGACAAAGCTGACTCTGCAGATTGCTTTTGCTATGAGTAATTGCCGAGAAGGAGCTCCTCTTCAAGCCCCAACAAAGTGGTTGAACCCCAGAACGTCTGTTGCCATCAAGGGTTGGAGCTCATTGGGGACTATACCCTGCTTGGGGCAAGAATAAAGTAGGAAGAAAGCCAGATCCTGTGAAAATTCCCATTCCCAGTGAGTTTTCCCGTGTTCTGTGCTGTTCAAAGCACTGCACCTTCTTTTGTGTCTGGGCGGCGAGGGTGCTGTGACCTCCGTGGGGCGGGACTGTTGCCCAACACAGAATTTTACATGGGTTGAACCTCTCCATTGTTCAGCTCCGGGGGTGATGAGGTATCAGGGTGCAGCCCTCACCCCTGAGAAGCCTCAGGGCCTGAGTTGACTAGGTGTGAAGTTGTTTGAGTACTTCAAGATTAAGATAAGATATGGAGATTTAAAAAAGTTCTATTAGAAACCTGCTACCTATTGAAGTGCATTCTAGGTAATGAGTATGTGTGTTCAGGATGGGGCTACAACTGACAGGAAAACAGCATTGTAAAAGACCCTCTTCTAGACTGTCTTCAAATCACTCTTTTTGTTTTTAGTACCCGAATAATTTTGACAACTAACCTGCATCTCCTCCCACAAAAATGTGCAATAAGATTGAGAACAATGTGAAACGTGAGTGCAATGACACAAAGACAGGTGCTGGCGTGGTGTGTGGTGTGATTGCATGGTGGCATGGCAGCATGTGCAACATGATGCTTTCAAAACCCCAAAACATGTTTTGGTTTGTGTTTTTTTTTTTTAATCTCTCTCTCCTTTTTTGTTTGTTTGTTTGTTTGTTTCTTTTGAATAGTTGTTTTTGTTTTTTTTTTTTTTTTCCAGCAGAATATTCTTCTAACTCTCATTCTTGCTGCTGGTCCACTGAGGGGGTGAGAGCTGGACTGCCACGAGCAGGGTGAGAGGTGGCAGTCCCAGCCACCACAGAAAGAGCAATCAGTCAGTTGGAAGCAGGAGCACAGGTTCCAACCATGGGTCCCTGCTAGACAGTGTTTTCCTAAATGCAGCCAAGCTGTATTTCCCCCTTTTGTTACTCTTTCGCCCCATGGAACGTCAGACAACACCCTGCATATCTGAAGTTCCAAGCTTCCAAACATTATGCAATCTGTGATGGAAATGGGCTTTTAAAACTATCTGTTTGCTTGAAAAAGCTTCAATCTCAGAAAAAAACAGCCCCTGGGAAGCCCTTCCCCCTCTTTAAACAGCAAAACTGAGCTTCAGCTATACCAGCTCTATCTCTGGGAATGACAGTCGGTGGAAACCCCTCTGCTTTCCGTTGGCCTTGTGACTGGGGTAAAAGCTGGTTTAATTCATCAGTGAGAACCTGCTGATTGATGTCCTACAACTGGCCTGGCACCGTTTGCTGCACACCTGAGCCTGGAGCTGATCCAGGAGCTCCATCCCCTCACTGTGCTCAGGCAGAAAACCCTGAATTTGAAAGTCAGGTGCTAATGAAGTAGTAAGTGAACAGAGATTAGTGTACCCTTCTAGTGTCATTTTCAGGTCCCATTTTGTTGCTTTTCTGCCCACTTGGAATGCTGCACCATTTACTAACTTCTTATTTGCTTTCCTTCCAGCTTGCTTACCTATCATCACTAATTACAAAACAAACAATTGCAGTTATACAGTAATGAATAGCAACCTTTTGGGTTTTTTTCTTTTGTGTGTGGGTGCACCTGGTTCAAATATTTAAGATAAATGGGAGTGACTTTCCAACTCTCCTCACCTTTGCCTTGCAGAACAATTTCTATCAGTCAGTTCTGGGACAGTATGAGCAGGCAGCAGGAGGTTATGCCAGGTAGGCAGAAGGAAAAGTTTTTCTGAGATTTCCTGTAAACACAGAATTCAAGAATTACTGCTGAGCACCATCCCTCCCATTTTTAATATTTCTTTTTCCCCTTGCTTTTGTGCTGGCATTGTTCTTTGTGGTTCTTTGAGACCCTGTTGACACTGAATGGTGCTGAAACTCCTTACAGCAAGCCCTAATGTGACCCCAAATTCACAGTTTCACCACTAATTCAGAAAAAAGAGAAATTTAGAAGAGAGAATAAACCTTTCCTGTACCAGTTCCCTAATGCAATCCAACACCTGGGTTCCCTGCTCTGCATCCACATAATAGTATCTCTTCAATCTGCATTTGGGATTACAGTGGAACAAAAAGCAATCTAAATCCACTATTAAGTACGCCAATAAAAACAATTCACCAGTGAAGCTTAAGCAAGCCTTAAAATGTACCTGGAAATAGGGAATTGCCTATTGTAAGTGAAATAGATGTTGATATAAAGCATTTAATAAAAATGGACTTAGTGTTTCAGTAATGTTTCTGTATTTCCTCTCATTATTTAATGAGGCTGGGCAGAGATGTTCCTGTCTGGGCTGGGAATGGCCCTGACTGGGTACCAGCTTCCACCTTGGACTTATTCAGCTCTCTGAAAGATATTTTGACCAACATGATACAGTTCAGGAGAATGGGGATTTTTTTAGTTAATTGTTTATTTTAAAAAAATACACTTATGCTCTAATGATACCCAGGTTCTCCACCCTTTGGAGTTGTGAGCATTTCTGAAAAGCAGATGTACAATTCTACTATCAATTTTCTTGCAGTGAGACATCTGCTCAATGAAAACAATCCCTGAGTCACCTGCTGAACTGATTTGATGTTATTTTGGTGTCGAGATAACTAGTTGTGCTCTGGGATGAACCAAGAGTCACTTCTTGAGGATCCAAGCATCTACTATTTAAGAGACTGAAATGTATCACTCTCTCTATCTATTCAAATGGATCATGAAAATATTTCAAACTTTAGAAATAATAAAATCATTTAAATCAGGCCTCAGAAAATGGAGAATTTGGCTCAAAGGTCTTGAGATCCTCCTTCAGTAGTAGCCGGAAAGTGTTTATACCTTGTCTTTTCATTCCTGAGCCTTCAGCTTAGAATCAAGATGGTTTTTTCTGCAACTCACTATGCCTTAAAAGAAAGGCAGTTTGAGCTAATTGCCTCTCCGTGTGTCTCCAGCAGCTGAGCATTTAAGAGTAATATTCAAAGTATTATACCAGAACTTCATCTATTTCTTTGGTGTGGTTTCCTAGTGGATGGATGCAGGGTGCTCATTCTTTTGTCAGACTCTTAGTTTGCAGTATCCATGCTCATTCCTGGTATCTGTGACGTGTAATTGAAGGAGCACATCTGATATATCTATAACAAAGTCCCTGTTACTGCCACTGCCTGTCCTAGTCTCTTGTTGGTATTTTTACTGTGTGAGCACTATGAAGTGCAATTTCTTCTGCTGCAGGAGCTGTGGAGCAGTGCAGTAACTTCCAGCGTCTTGTGCTTGCATGAGACATGGTGAGGTGCCGAACTGTGCCAGGGAAATGCCTGGGATGATGTTATCCTAAGCCTGATAAGGGCATGCTGAGACTGGGCAGGAGGAAAGCCCACGTGAGTGGAGAAGGAACACACTTTAATTGCAGCCATTCACCTGCACATCAGGAGCAGGAAACGTGCATCACCCTCGGGTCACTGTTCTGCCTTGCAGGAACAGCTTTCATCACCTGGCCCCAGTGTTTCCCCAAGAGTTAAAAACATTTACCTGCTGGGACATGTCTGCAGCCTCCAGAGGTGAAGGAAAGACCAGAGTTGGGGTGGAGACACCCACACCCCTTGCCATTGCAGTATTCCACAGGGCATGGCACTGGCAAGGGCTCCTCACCCCCACGCTGGCTGTTTGTGCTGCTGGAGGAGTGTGCACAGACTGTGACTCCATGGGTGCTCCCCTGGCCCTGCTGGGTCCTGCGAGAGCTGCCCTGCTGTCCAACCTCCCCTGGTGCTCCACTGATGAGGTATCATGGCTGTGAGGCTGCACTAACCCAGTGCACAAGAAGGAGGCATCATCTGCATTTTGAGGAGGGAGTCTCTGTGTACAACTCCTAAACTTCATCTGGGTTTGGGGCTGGACCTCAGGGTGCTGCTCTCCAATATGAGAGCCTGTCAGGCTGGGTGCTGCAGGGGCAACATGTGGAGGAATCTTCTCTGCAGGTGCCGACATGGTTTACGTCAGAGATAAGCCCTGAGCCGCAAATGCACAGAGAGGAGCAGAGAACTTCTGGGAATTTTAGACATCTGGAGAACTTTAATGTAGAAAACACAGATGTTTATAGATGCTTCCTGCAAGGTCATGAAGGTTTGAAGGTCATAATTTCGTGCTTGGGCATCTAAGTCCTTTTGCAAATTTCTTGGCTCCACTGTTCACTTCTGCAATGGCAGAGGAATGATTTGAATTAGAGCAGTGTGCAAGCTGCTCAGGATAAATGAGATTTCTACATCCACATGAAATAAATCTCTCTCTGTATCACTTTTCTCTTAATTAAAATTAATATATTGATAATTATTGAGGTGTTGGAAGGATCGTTAATGTGTGGCCAAAGTTTCAGACTTTTGTGTCAAGTTGCATAGGAGTTCAAACTGACTGTTCATGTCAGTTTATCACTCACTACAATAATAAAATTAATTAATGTTCTTTTTAAATGTTGAGTGGCAGGTATTCCGTGTCTAATATTGAATAATTATAGCCACAGTACGTCTCTTATTATTTTGTAGAAGGGCAATTCTCACCACTTGATCACCAGTAGGATAAAAACCAAGACAATGGGGATGTTCCAACAAGAGGCAATGCGTGTAACTTCCTTGACCTGGATAAATCACACTGAACAAAAAAACCCTCCAAGAGTTCCACGGAGTAGTGGGAAAACGAGAGTAGGGAAGACATAAACTGTTTCCAAATGGGAACTTGGAGTTCATGCTATTCCTTTGCCACTTAGGTACAATACTGCCTTTTGCTTTGAAAAGAGATTTAGATAGTAGTAGTAGTAGTAGTAGTAGTAGTAGTCCAAAATACTACCCATTATTAGGTAAATATTCTAAGCTCTCTTTTGGTCCTAGGTCCAGGGGAGCTGACAGCACCAGCCTTCCTTCACATGGTGAGAAGGATTTACTGTAGCACCAACATAACAGGTATTTTCTGGGACTGCAGCACATAGACATGCCATTGATAATTCTGCCTTTGTTTTGATTGCTTCCAACTGCAGAATGAGGGAGACTTAATTGGCAGAAATTACCTCATTCCTGGCTTGATTAAGGCCTCCATATGTGTTTTATAAATAAAGTAGTCTTTTCAATTGTTTTATCACTTGGTGGTTTCAGCAGACTAAATATGATTTATGGTGTTTTGCCTCTTTCCCCAAATGGGAACCACTTCTGAACATCTGCCCTGCCTGCGGCCATGGGCACTGGCACACCGAGAGCTGGCGGGAGCCTGGCTGGGGCTGCTCTGGAGGTGGCTGGGCATCCTCCAACCCTCCCTGGGGTGTTTGCCCAGCCCAGGGCTCAGCTGAGAGCAGGGTCCCCATGAGGTTTGTGTAGGGCAGTTGGCAGCACCCTGGGGCTGTGTGCTCTCTGTGCAGCTCTCTGTGTCAGGCTCCTTCATGGCACGGCCAGGGCTTGCCCTGACAGTGCTCGTGGGCAATGCTGGCATTGGCTCCTGGCTGAATTCCTCTGCTCCCTTTTTACTGTGTTTATATAATAAAGGAATAAAGCAAATATATAGATATATATATATATATACATATACATATACATATGTATCAGGCTTTCATAACTGTTTGGGCTGCCATGTACAGCCTCTTGCAGCTTTGGGAAAGGCTCTTGGAGGGAGCACCAAGGGGTATCTCCATCCCATTGAACTGTTGGATTATCCCCCTTCCTGCCTGAGGGAAGTAGCTGAAGCTGAGCTTCATCATGGGACCTTGCCTTCCATTTAGTCCTGTCATATGTCATGTCATGTCATATCATATCATACCATATAATATCATACCATATCATATCATATCATATCATATCATATCATATCATATCATATCAT